>JASANB010005769.1:0-114908 GCA_030248155.1 Sabatieria punctata | reverse complement strand
CGTAACGGTCCATTACATACCGCAGTTGCGCTTGAGAAATCGTACACTTTAAGTTGGCACTATTAGTTAACGGACATAATTGGCGAGCAGTTGGGTGGGGTCGGCGGGAAATACAAAGCAACAATGGGTGCCGGAGCGCGTTTATCGCGGCGGTGGGCGCTCTAACCGCATCAAACAGAGCAGCCACCAATCAGCCTGCACTAATGACGTTTTGTCGCAAATTGGTGTCCAATCAATGCGGCGGCGTCGCACCGATTACCGTCGTTGTCCGAGTCGGTGAAGTCGCCCTCCTCAGACCAGCTGTCCGTCACTCGACTGACCACCGCGGCCAGACGGGGCACGCGCGGTGCGCCGAATAGCGATTGGCGTTGTTGTTCTCTGCCGAGCAGCGAGGCGCGCGAGCGTCTGGGCATCTCACAGGTCAAGGAAAATAGATTTTGGGGCGGCCGGAATTGCCGAGTTATCGGCGTTTACATTAGGAGGAGGACAATTTTCATAACTTTGTGCACGGACATTGTGCTCACTACATTAGCGGCGTGCCCGAGCCTTGTGCGCTCTAATAAATGGTAGTTGAGTTAGAGGTGGTACTCTTTTGAGCCATTGCTTGTTTAACATGCGCCCGTGTCAGATAACATGATCAACGCAACGACACGCACGCCTTTACCTGCGTCCACCTCATCACAATATGACCAATATTGATCTTGTAAATACTGACGCAGACTAGACACCCTCCGCATGGTGGCATCCACTCCACAACTATAACCTTTCTCTATAACCAAACTAATCACCGACCGCCCGTCCTGTCCGTCCGAATCAACCAGTTCTTAGCTTTCGGCCACTTTCTGTCCCACCCGGTTAGGGACTTGATTCTAGCCTACCGAACCCTTTTTTACAATCTCCCAGGCACTAGCTGTTTTTCACACCGGTTACTGTAAAAAAAAGAGCATTGAGACCAGAGCTGTTTGTTTTCCGGAGAAAACTCAAGTCGGTTTTTAAAGGTTATTTTCCGAGATAACAGAAAAATAACAATCGCTTTTATTGCCGAATTCAGCAAAATAACGAAAGTTTTAATACAAAATGCACTAATTTCATATTATAGAGCAGAAATTTGATTTTAGCACGCCATAAATAAATATGTACAATAGCAACGGTTGCCTAAAACTGGTACCAATATTTTCGGGCAAAAGCAGCCAAGCTTTGCTATGGAAATGGTTGAACACCTTACCTCACCAAAACTTCACAATTTGACACAAATTTAACCAGGTATTGCGCATTTCTTTTAAAACTTGCTTAGTTTTTTCCGCAGTTTAGCTTTTTCCGAGCCCCTCGGAAAAATCAGTTTTTTTTTCGAAAAAACTAAAAAAACGAGGAAAAACCCGCGTTATGTTACTTATCTATAGTTGCTCTATTCTGTGAACAAAGTTCAGGTTTTTACGTAGCCTCAAAACGATATAGTTCCGTCCGTGCCTACAGTAGCTAGTACATGTATGTCTATCTCTGTGCAAGATTTGGAACTGTTGTCAAGCTGACCTAAGATGTACCGCAAGGGTTATGCGTAAAAGAGGAAACGATACGACGAAGCAGTATCGATTGCAGTTGGAAAAGACAATAGTTACGTATATAGTAGACCAAAATTTTGTGAAACACACTACTTTGCAACTTAAAACCAAAGTTAAACAAACTGTTGCCAAAGTTAAACATACTTAAAAATAAAATGGTATTACTTTTACTATTCTAACACACAATTTTATGGTTCGCGTCCCTGGCTTTAACCTCAACAATACCTACGAACATGCACCTGCACATGTTGACTCGACTGCACATTCCACAATGTCTTGTCATGAAAACAAAAGTCAATTTCTGAATAGGCATCGCAAAACCTAGCACCACAACTTTACATAGGTGCGGTACCGTCAACCTACCGTTGTTACAAAGAGCCAGAGAGAGACTGTTGCGAGCACTGGACGCTCGGTCGAAGGAAAATTCCATACTAGAAGTTGATGGTTCAAGGACATCTGCTTTTCTCAAGATAAGCGGAGAGGGACTCGGATAAAATACCATATTTTTGCTTTCAATTGGCATTGGCATAGAGTAGCCCAGAGAACAACACCATTACGAATGACACATGCACGTGAGGTGTACAAGTTTAGATCAGTCAGTCAGCACTGAAAAACGACGATGACACAGGGCAGCGCAGCCGGCTAATACGGGGAAACATAGAATAGGGACGGACGTACTGAGTGGTCCTTAGCTTATTTGATGGTACAGCCAGCTGTGTCATCTGAATATGTTTTACACGCTATTTTATTGGCACCGCAGCTTATGAAAATGGCACCACATGAGACTCTGCACTGCTTAATCACCTACGTACATTTAATTTGCTCCCAATCATGATTCCAACAGTCAATCGTGCTGCTGCAGGGTTCGTGCCGCTCTGGCGATCCAAAATCCCTGACATTCCCTGACAAAAACCAAGAAAATTCCCTTTTCAAAACGTTTTTCTCACAAATCTGAACTTTCTTACCCAAAAACTGGTGCTACATGCATGTACACACCGGCTGTCATACTGTATGTTACCGCCCAACAAGGGCCCGAAAATTATGAAAAATCAGCCTTCTAAAACACGTTTTAATAGTCACTGCACGAGAAAGTGGGCCATTTTGCGCGCCATGCATGAGGAAGCAAAGAATTGAATGAGATTGTTGAAAATTTACATGTAGATGTAGTTTTAATAGAAAAGAACGAATTTGAAGTCCGTTTTGCACAGCTCTCTTTCTTCGTCTGATGTAGAACCCAGTACCTTCCACAGTATGACAAAACTCAATCTTGCTAAGCTTAAAATTTAGATGCTGAAACATATGTAAAAATACAGGCTGAATCTCATGGTGACATCTATTTTTTGTTTAAAATCGAAAATTCCATTTTTTCGGACTCTGAAATTTTTAAAGCGAAAAAAAACTCAAATTTTTGTTGTAGGAAAAGTCGTTTGAATGGCTTAAAAGATACGCCATTTTGTCCTCTTTTGAATGGTATAAAGATATCTAGGGGTTGGATGGGGTGGACGGGCCACTTTGGCCGTTTGAATGCTCAAAAATCGATCATCTATTTTACTTTTTCTCAAAATATATGCCTTAGGATTAGTTTGTTCAGGTTATATGCATAACACTAATTGCAGAACGACGTTTTCATGCCTCAGATAGTTTAAACAGACCATTTGCTACTGTTTTCACATCTGTATATTACTGTTATTTTACTATAGTATAGTAAAACAAAAATTAGTAATACTAGTGGTATTTTACTAGTAGTAAAATAATAGTAAAAAGTAAAATTATGAGCCAATAGTAAAGTAAAAATAAAATTAAATTACCAAACGGGGTCAATAGTAAAATAGAAATTTTACTACTATTTTACTAGTTTTTGGTGAATTTCAGCCAAAATCTTGATCAATTTTGCAGTAAACGATGTCTGGGTGTAACTTCCTGATTCAAATTTTACACATTTTGCCTCTAAACTTCTGGAAAACCTCGTATCACGATCAAATGCAGCAACTATTTGGCACCAACATCGGTCAGTTATAAGAACTTAGCATCATTGATCCAAAATCGCACCTTATATCTAGTAAAATCATAGTAAAATAGTAGTAAAATGAGTAAATTTATTAGTAAAACAAAAATTAGTAAAATCGGAGCCACTTGATAGTAAAACAAAAATTAAAATTAAATTGACGAACTGAATTTGTAGTAAATTTAGTAAATAGTAAAATAAAAATCCACTAGTAAAATAACAGTACTGTATATATGTAGGTGTCTCCTTCTGAGGTGCGCCTTTTGAGCATGACTTACGTGTATGTGTGATACAGTAAGTGCCGACTCTTCTGTCAATTTCATGCAGAACGCAAAAGTTCAATGATTTATTCTACATTTCTTTTATATTTTACTTTGTATTGTTTACTCAGTCGGTTTAATAGACATATATTGAATTTGAACTTAATCTGATCATTAGTTCAAAATATATGACTGATTGGATAAAGGTGCTTTTTTATAAAAATGGTCAAAAATGCCAAATATGTAGTTTTGGTTTTTTGTCTATACCGGTTGTTCAATTTCCACTAAACCAATGTACAGTATAGATAAAAAAAATGTCCCATCGCTTTTTCGGCCTTCACTCAAACGTTTCGTTCTCAGTCACCTCTTTACCGATTTGGCTCAAATTTTCAACAAAAATTAACAACATGGTTGGCTAAATATTCTGCAAGTTTGGTGCCAAAATTCCGACTCATACTGGTTTTATGACCCGAAAACTAGGAATGAGGGTGGTCCACGCAAATTTATTTTTTTCGGTAATACAAGGAGTACAGGCCTGAAACTTGCAGGAACGATTGGTGTTGCTATTGGGCATAACATACTAAGCGGGCAGCCCTGTAGCTCAAAGGGCACTAAAATGGGGGAATTTCAAAAACATGACGAAATATGACTTTTCTTCGTAAAACCGGCAAAATGACGATTCTAAAGATTTTCAATTTTCAAAAAAACGCTGCAGGGATGGTTTCTATGGTGTGAAACAGAGCTTAAATATCAGGTTCATTTATTTGTCGAACTTCCTGCTACAATCTGTGTTGATTAACAACAGATTCAGTGCTTTGATTCTAGAAGGTGCGGATTTCCTAACTATGAGATTTTCACTCATGTTTTTGAAATTCCCCCATTTTAGTGCCCTTTGAGCTACAGGGCTGCCCGCTCAGTATGTTATGCCCAATGGCAACACCAATCACTCCTGCAAGTTTTAGGCCTGTGCTCCTTGTATTCCCGAAAAAAAATAAATTTGAGTGGACCGTCCTCATTCCTAGTTTTTGGGTCATAAAACCAGTATGAGTCGGAATTTTGGCACCAAACTTGCAGAATATTTAGCAAACCATGTTGTTAATTTTTGCTGAAAATTTGAGCCAAATCGGCAAAGAAGTGACTGAGAACGAAACGTTTGAGTGAAGGCCGAAAAAGCGGTGGGACATTTTTTTATCTATACTGTATTTGGTAGAAGACAACGAAATACATCTAATGACGATATCCACAGATTGCTCAAACCAGCTATTCCTGAGAAATAAATGAGCAAGGTGTAGATTGTAGATAGGTTCTGACTGATAATATACCAAATAATGGTTCCAAATAGTGGTACCAAATAATATGTTCTGATATACCAAATAATAGGTGGTTTACTCAGTTTTACAGGCAATATTAGCAATTTTCGTTCCTGAATTTGTAAAAAATGCGACTAACTGGCCTAAAGATTATAATATAAGTGAGACGAGTGGCTTTCGCCGTCCGGCGGCAAGTACATAGTGGAGGGAGAGGTTTAATGAGTTTGGACTTCGGCATTACAGACAACGCAACAAAACAATTCGGTCTCGGCACCAAAATGAAGAGTTTATTGCGACTACACAAACAAACAATGACAATAGGAATGCAAAGGCTGAGTATAAATCTTTCAGTTACATCTCAAAAAATTGGAGGAGGCTGGCTTTTGTGGTTTGGGCAAGCCCTCAGATTTCTTCTTTTCCCAATTTCTTCCCGAAATGGCCAGATGTTCTGTGGTGTGGTTTATTCTGCATGGTTGATATGTTCAACATTTTGATCCGATCAGGCTGTTGTTTTAGAGATGAGATGTGGCTCTTTGAATGCATATGCATTTCATTTGCTAGGTAGAAAATGACAAAAATGAAAACATTGTTAGGGCTTCTACAACAACACTACAGTATGTAAATTGTAGAAACAAGTCAAGTTGACCATGTGCGGAAAATACACCAGAATTCCAAATAATTGACCCAAAAATTGTTTCCATGAATATTTTTAGGGCTGCATTTCTTGATGAGCGCAAGCCCTTGAAACCCCACCTCAAGTTACCCAAATGTTCCTGAAAATATCGTAATGGCGTGCGGAAAATAGAATAGGGAGTAGGGACAACCTCAGGCCTGTGGTGAGCGTTTCTGAGTTACAGTGTCGTCAAATGCCATTTTTGACTGTGTTGCTAACTGAAAATTATAGTTTTCAGGTTTTGATCAAAAGCAGTTTCAGTGAAGATTTGAATGTCGATTGACAGTGTTGTTGTAGAAGCCCTACAATGTTTTCATTTTTGTCATTTTTGCTAGCAAATGAAATGCATATGCATTCAAAGAGCCGCATCTCTAAAACAACAGCCTGATAGGATCAAAATGTTGAACATACCAACCTTGCAGAATAAACCACACATTAGAAAAACATCGGGCCATTTTCAGAAGAAATTGGAAAACCAAGAAATCTGAGGGCTTGCCCACACCAGAAAAGCCAGCCTCCCCAATTTTTTGAGATGCAATCTTTGTGCCAGTTAGTCGTTTTTATAGCAATTCAGGAACGCATATTGCTAATGTTGCCTGTAATACTGAGTAAACCACCTATCGTTTGGTATATTGCAGTCAGAACCTATCTAGTTATATCAGCGAAAATCGCGCGGACATTCACAGATCATGAAAGTCCAGAGTAGTCGTATCAACATAAAAAAGCATTTCTTTGCAAATAGAGTAGTCAACCATTGGAATTTGTTAACGGAAGAGCAGGTGGCTGCTCGTTTGGTGGGCGTATTTAAGGATAAACTAACAATTAGTAATCGAGGATTGCGGTTTGCGTAAGTGCACTGCCAGCAAACCGCTTTGCACTGGAGCCTCTGACTTTGTCCTGGTCGCCAATTTTGAACACTAACAAGTTCGTGTGCAATAAACTTTACTTTACTTTACTTTACTTTACTTTACTTTACTTTACTTTACTTTACTTTACTTTACTTTACTTTACTTTACTTTACTTTACTTTACTTTACTTTACTTTACTTTACTTTACTTTACTTTACTTTACTTTACTTTACTTTACTTTACTTTACTTTACTTTACTTTACTTTACTTTACTTTACTTTACTTTACTTTACTTTACTTTACTTTACTTTACTTTACTTTACTTTACTTTACTTTACTTTACTTTACTTTACTTTACTTTACTTTACTTTACTTTACTTTACTTTACTTTACTTTACATCTTGCTCATTTATTTCTCAGGAATAGCTGGTTTGAGCAATCTGTGGATATCGCCATTAGATTTATTTCGTTGTCTTCTACCAAATACATTGGTTTAGTGGAAATTGAACAACCGGTATAGACAAAAAACCAAAACTACATATCTGGAATTTTTTACCATTTTTATAAAAACCACCTTTATCCAATCAGTCATATATTTTGAACTAATGATCCGATTAAGTTCAAATTCAAAATATGTCTATTAAACCGACTAAGTAAACAATACAAAGTAAAATATAAAAGAAATGTAAAATAATCATTGAACTTTTGCGTTCTGCATGAAATTGACAGAAGAGTCGGCATTTACTGTATCACACATAAGTCATGCCCAAAAGGCGCACCTCAGAAGGAGACACCTATATGCAGATGTGAAAACAGTAGCAAATGGTCTGTTTAAACTATCTGCGGCATGAAAACGTCATTCTGCAATTACTGTTATGCATATAACCTGAACAAACTAATCCTAAGGCATATATTTTGAGAAAAAGGAAATTAGATGATCGATTTTTGAGCATTCAAACGGCCAAAGTGGCCCGTCCTTCCCATCCAACCCCTAGATATCTTTATACCATTCAAACGAGGACAAAATGGCGCACCTTTTAAGCCATTCAAACGACTTTTCCTACGACAAAAATTTGAGTTTTTTTCGCTTTAAAAATTTCAGAGTCCGAAAAAATGGAATTTTCGATTTTAAACAAAAAAATAGATGTCACCATGAGATTCAGCCTGTATTTTTACATATGTTTCAGTATCTAAATTTTAAGTTTAGCAACATTGAGTTTTGTCATACAGTGGAAGGTACTGGGTTCTATATCAGACGAAGAAAGAGAGCTAGGGCAAAACGGACTTCAAATTCTTTCTTTTCTATCAAAACTACATCTACATGTAAATTTTCAACAATCTCATTCAATTCTTTGCTTCCTCCATGGCCCGCAAAATGGCCATTTTGGCCCGCTTTCTCGTGCAGTGACAATTAAAGACATTTTGAACATACCTAGTGCTAACAGTTTTAGTAGTCTCAAGAATTCTGGTTTGGCCAACGCCGAAAATCTTTGAAAAAGTAGCCACGTTATAAAATTGGCTAGATTATCCGCACTATTCACCACTGTTGCTTCTACATTCTATGGAACGTATACTGTACTTTTATGAAGAGAAGTCCAACATTTCCCCTGACTTTTCCCTGATCCCCTGACAAATTTTAAATCCCCTAAGATTCCCACGACCCACTGACATCTCCTGACCGGCAGGAACCCTATGGTTGTATGAGCCAAAGTTCATGTTTTTGGAAAAACAGAGTTATAGGATGACCCCAGCCCAGAATTACAAACCAAGTAAAAATAAACGATAGAATGCACGTACATAAGGCAGATTGAACTGGCGCGATGGGTAGAGTCCAAGCAACATTCCAGAGAACATCTGTGTCTTTCTATAACGCATTTATTTACACATACAGAAACTGCAAGCCTCAAGTCTCTCAGCAAAGCGTCACGAGGAGTATGCATACATCTCACATGTAACGTCAGCCAATCATCGGGAGAGGACTGGAGGACAGAACCAAAAGTCATCGACGAGGGTTCCTGTGCAAAAATAGGTATGGGCTCAACGGCAGCTAAAACTGGCTGAATTGACCGTTAATTTTCTTTACCGGTACGAAATTGTAAAAATGACAAAAAAGGCCAAAAGTTGATCTGCTACGAACAGGAGGGAGTTGCTGGAAAATCTTTAGGTATCTGCGGGTAGAGATATTGGTTATAAGAAATCTACCTGCATCAGACGATGCACCCTGGATTAGATGCGCAGGCCCTCTTTTCTATAAGAGACGCTTTATAGTAGAAGAGAAACAAACTAAATTGGCTAAAAATTGTCTTATACCTCTTCGATAAGAAGCTTCCTTGGAGGATGCTCTTTAATTAACTGCCATCTGTCACAGTGGCCAGTAACTCTTCTCATCATGTTCAAATTTGGCACCCTGATGTGCAGCTCCAACCCACCATCTTCGAATTGGCGCCATATTTGAATTCTCCTCATCGGCTAAACAGAGTAAACTAACCTCGGTTGGGAGTACTATGAGGAATACCAGTCCTGTCCTGTTACGGTAACCAATATCCTCTTTCTCTAACAACAGTCCAAAGAAGGACTTCTTTCAAAACCTGTTTGTTTCATACAGTATTGCCACCGTGTCCACCACCGCGCGGGGTGAGTGCCCAGCACAGGGAAAAAGCGGTAGCGTGTTTTTTTAAAGGACGGCAACTGCAATTTACGCTTGACGCTTCACGCACGTAGAGTGTTTGTTTTATTTTTGTTTTTAAATAAAAAGTAAGTGTAAAAAGAAATAATGTCTGTGAAACTAAAGTCTGTTCAAAAATCTTTGGCGCTGGGTGCAGCCAGCAGTGTCGCGAATTTATGCGTGGTGTGAACCCCGTACATGTATATATGGATCTGTTCCTCTCATCAACGAGACTACTATACTGTTCTCGAAATTTGCATATTGAACTTTAGTTAGAAGCAAGAAGCCTGACAAAAAAATCGACTTTTTTGGCAAAGCGCCAATTTTTCTTCCGATACCAGATTCGCATTCATCAACCTTCAGGCATCTCGAAAATACTACCATATATAGGTCTACGATCAACCCTACCAAAGTTACACTCGATTTTCTAACGCCGACAAGTGGTCAAAATTTTGCTCTCCCATAGTTAAGCACAAAAATTCATTCAAGATCGAACACATGGGGTTTTTTTCCTCCAACCAATTTCAGCTTCATGGTTCTATATTATTTCGGACATGCTGAATCCAGCGGTTACACTGGTTTTGCCCTATGACTTGATTTTTGCTAGAAATTTGACCTCGAAGTTAGGGTGTCCACCTGAATTTCAGCAAGGGAGAGCAAAATTTTGACCGCTTGTCGGCGTTAGAAAATCGAGTGTAACTTTGGTAGGGTTGATCGTAGACCTATATATGGTAGTATTTTCGAGATGCCTGAAGGTTGAGGAATGCGAATCTGGTATCGGAAGAAAAATTGGCGCTTTGCCAAAAAAGTCGATTTTTTTGTCAGGCTTCTTGCTTCTAACTAAAGTTCAATATGCAAATTTCGAGAACAGTATAGTAGTCTCGTTGATGAGAAGAACAGCTCCATATATACATGTATGGGGTTCACACCACGCATAAATTCGGGACACTGCCAGATGTACCCAGCGCCAAAGATTTTTGAACAGACTTTAGTTTAGTTATGTCCAACTCTACTGTTGTTGGTTGTGGTGCTCTCTGCCACCAATATGCCACTGTTTTGTTTGCTCGATTGCCTTCCCACCTACTCCTGATTGTTTGAAGTTAAAGAATGATTCTTCTCCTTCCCCCTGACCAATGAATATAGCTACCACTGCAGTCTTTTGAGTGAACAATGTGTTATTTCTTCCCTACGGCAACTTGCGTATTCTCCCGGTCGAAGATAACTGTCCCCGATGCTGATAACCAGTTTCGCTGCCGAACGTTGCCAAAACTGTCGAAGAAGAAGGAAGAAGAATAAAGTTATGCGTTCGATTGCATCAGATCTGCGTATTACACGACTGAAGGGGGTGTGCATTTATTTTGTTTGGAGAGTTGCTATTATTTACTCTCAAGCTACTGTCTGAGCAGCAGGATCAACGTCTGCTAGCTGCAGCTGCAAGATCAGTCCGGCTCCATACCTACGTACTCCCCTTTTCCACGCAGATTGATTTGATTGCCCGGGTCACCCGAGGCTTAAACCGCAAGCTGATCAGCGTTGCTGGAGGGCTAGCCTAGCGATGCATGTTTGAGACACAGACCAAAACGACAATGACATGACTCGAGTGTACGGACTTCACATGCCGGTGGAATAATTTCTCTTCAGTCTCAGCTTAGCTCGTTCGAGTAACTAGATGTGTATTCTTGGATCTGTTGGAGCAAATTTATTCTGCACTTCGAAATCGAAATGGTACATTAACAAAAACCTTTCAAACAAACACATTATATTCCATGTTATCATCATTTACACTGTTTTAAGTGCGCACTGTTTCAGACGTTTAAATCGGTTAATTTAGAAAGGCAACGCACTGTCAACACTCGCTAAATCACTACATTTGCAACGCACCGTAGTTTTAGTCGCAAAAATACTCGGGGGCAATTTTGGTTGCATTTGTGTTGCACTTTTGCTGGGCAGTGAAGACGCCCCGTCAACCACAGACACCGTAAAAAAGGGGAATTTAAAATTATTGGTTTCAATTTTCTAGGATAACTAGATGAACTAAGTCCGATAGTCTGGGGTCTGAGCCCAAATTTTGGAGGGGGATTGGGCACTAAAAATGCTCAAAATCAAAAAAGTCGGAAAAATCGCAATTTTTCGGCTAAAAAATCGTCAAAAATCGCCAAAATAATTTGCGCTGAAATACAGCTAAAAAGTGCTGTTTTGCAGAGCGATTTTGGCAATTTTTGTGTCTGAAAATTGCAAAAAATCGCAAAATTTGCTCAAAAAATTCACTTTCAGCAAAATCGCAGGGGTGTCAGAAAAATCGTCTCGGGTTGTCCTCATCCGGGGGGGGGGGGGTCTGGCCTAAGTTGGATGAGGGCAGACCCCAGACCCCCTGTTACATGTATAACCAAGCGGAAATCTCAACAGATTTGAATGAATCCTTTTTAAATGAAAGATAAATAAATTCATGAAATATTGCTGAAGTTTTTATTAAGACAGTCTACTTAGTTCCTGAGATATTCGCTCTCAGAATTAGAACTGTGATTTTGGCAATGAACAAGAGGGATTTTTATTTGTTCCGTTGCACTTCATAATAAAACGGATTACTACAGAAAGAAAGAAAGAAAGAAAGAAAGAAAGAAAGAAAGAAAGAAAGAGAAAGAGAAAGAGAAAGAGAAAGAGAAAGAGAAAGAGAAAGAGAAAGAGAAAGAGAAAGAGAAAAAGAAATTTATGAACACCATAAGTCAAGTTGATACCGATCAGAATCAAAGGACGGACTGGGCCGATCGACCGGCTTCTATTGCCCGACCCTTAGTACATGCAAGTAGATTCAAACCTGATAGTTCACTTTTAAAAGTTTTTGCAGAAGAGAAATTTACCACTGAAGAAGGCAATGCTTTCCAAATACCTGTTACCCTGTTGGCAAAGAAATTTTTGGTTGTGTCGAGACGAGTATACTAGAGTGCGAACTGGTATTGGGTATTGGGTATTGGGTATTGGGTGTATTGGGGTGTTTTCGAGGTATTGGGTATTGGGTATTGGGTATTGGGGTTTTTGCCCCCCAATACCCAATACTAATTGGGACAGGTAAAAATAGAGAAAAATCGATGTTAACCTGAAAAATTGATCTGAAAAAAATCGAAAAGGTTGATCGATTATTAAGTTTAGGAAGCTGTTTTCGCGTTATTCAACCAAACGTTAGTAGGATTTTCTAAAGTGTACGCTTTTCTAAGTGGTACACCAGTCATTAATTTCTCTGTTCTCATCTAAAATAAAAATGGTGACATTTCTAGTGTCATAATAATGTACCAGTACCGTACCCAGGACTATTGCAGTGCTACATACAATTTCCGGCCGAGTTAGATAAAAAAATTCAACAGAAGTAAGAAACATGACTGAATTACGAAATATTAAATACCAAAACTGTTAATTTCTGCTAATTTTACGCTCAAAATGGCTTCTAAATGCTTTCTTAACGGCGAATTTTTCAAAATTTTCTCGCCCTGGTTGGGCAGTGGCCCAACCAGACCTCTTGAAAATTTTAATCCCAGCGAAAAAATCCTATGTACACCACTGCAGTATACCTGTCAACTCAAATGCAAAATTTTGGACCAGCTACGCAAGTATTGGGTATTGGGTATTGGGTATTGGGGGTCTCAGGTATTGGTATTGGGTATTGGGTATTGGGGTATTGGGTTTTTCAGGAATTGTTCGCACTCTAGAGTATACTGTGTGACCGAGTCCCTTTCAATTTTTCGCTCTTCAAGGGACTTCAAATTTAAAGCAGATAATCGGTCATCATATGAGAGATTCCACATACCGGGTACACGGCGAGTGAAAGAGCGCTGGACTTGCTCTATCAGATCAATGTCCTTCAACAAGTACAGATTCCAGATACTACTGCTGAGTGCATTTGGAGGCTTTACTGGTGACACACACGCTCAGTTTACTTCGTCAGTAAAGTCTCATTAGCCCTCAGCAGTAGAGATCTGTTTTACTGTGAAGTGCAACGGAATTGCTCTTGTTCATTCCCAAGATCTGTTTTGACCTTGAGGGCAAATATCAAAAGAACGAAGCATAGTTTGTTGATAAAAATTCAACTAAGCATTCATTTAAATCAATTAAGATTTGCGGTTGCTACAGTAAAAAATCTGTAAGGTTGTTTACGCTATGCCCATAAGTTAACCTCAGTCTGTTCAATTTGTATTGTAACTGACTAGAACTTAATTGCTGGGCTGCACGGTGTTCCTTGAACCAGCCCAACTCCTTCAGGTGCCCATCAAAACAAAGGAGCCAGTGGCCGTGTGCCGGCCAGTGACCAGCGCAACGGGCCAGCGCCTTTGGCCGCTGCCTGGCCGCATTAAACTTTCGGGTGACCAAACTAACCTTTCCCGGCTTAATAATTCTAATACAGCAAAAGTGAAAAATCGGAACTGGGCAGAAACCGATCCAATGAGGCCGGTACCTTAATAAATGGTACCTGACTGTAATAATAATTAATTGATGTATGTATGGTTGTTTTTATTTTGTTTGCACTTCTAGGTTGGAAGGTGCACCAATATGTCGAGGCTAGTGAAGTCGCTCAGTTTTCGGCACAAGAAGTCTGCGTACGCTGTGGCACATGACCAAAATAAAAAGGTTGGCCTTTTTATTTTTTAATAGGCTTAAGAACCTCCGAGAATGGAACGCTCACGGTGACCAGGAAATCATATCATGTGACTATGTTCCATTTATCAAGAATTCATGAAAAATGCTTCCCGAAAATCGACCTGATGTGTTCAGTGTAACGAACGAAACTGCAAATTGTGACATTTTTGTACGTTTACAACATGTATCACTCACAAGCAACGTGCAACAATTTTGAAAGCATTTCGAGTAGCTGCATTTGCTTCCGCTAATGTTGACAAATAAGCCGAAATTTGGAACGTGTGTTCCAAAGCAGGGGAATTGGGACTTGTTTGTGTTATAGTTTTGTGCACTAGGCTTGAGTCAGTCTTGAAACTTTTCTTTTTGCTGTTATTTCCGCTAATGTTGCCAAATATCCCTGATATTTCATGCATTGAGATTGACATAGGCTTGAGAAAATGAAAAATTCTTAAACATTGTTTTTTAAGATAATCCTCATTGTTCAAGACTATTTTTTGCCAATCTCAGTGCATGTGTCTGGGTTGAGGAAAATTGTTTTGTTTTTTGGCGCCTAGTTTCTGTGTTTAGGTTATGCTGACCAGGAGCAGCGGCATCAAAACCAGGCCAGATAGTCCCGATGCGGAGGTGGCGGTGTTGTCCGTGAGTAAGGCGAAGAAGACTCCTAAAAGACGCCGTCTGTCGTCACCTCCCATTGTCTTGCGCGATGATTATTCGGCTCCTGCCATGCTCGATGACGATGGTACGTGCTTGTCTACTTAAGGCCGACCACAAAAAAGATACACCTACCTACGTACTTAGGTGCAATGCAGATTGGCTATTATTTGCTGGCTGTTATAGTTGTGAAGTTTCCGTTTGGTTTAAGAGCCGATTTATACAGGGTGTGCCAAAAAAACAACCCGGCAGATTTTTCGCTGTAGCAACTGCAAATCTAAACCGATTTGAATGAATCCTTTTTACATGAAAGACAAATAAATCCTTAAAAGACTGCTGAAATTTTCATTATGTACGCTGCTTAGTTCGTGAGGTGTTCGCTCTCAAATTCAAAACAGTGGTTTTGGCAGTTTTGGAAGAGGGATTTTTTATTATTCTGCACTTCATAATAAAACGGTTTCCTGCTACTGCCACGCGCTATTGGAGGCTTTACTGGTTACACAGAAACTCGGTTTACTTCAACACTAAAGTAGCATTAGCCCCAGCAGTAGGAATCTGCTTTATTATGAAATGCAATGGAATCGCTCTTGTTCTCTTCCAAAATCTGTTTCGACTTAGAAGGCAAATATCTCAAGAACTAAACTGTGAATCTCAATAAAAATTGCATCAATCTTTGAAGAATTTATCAATCTTTCATTCAAAAAAGGATTCATTCAAATCGGTTGAGATTCATGGTTGTGGTTGTTCTTTATCACTCTTGTTCATTGCCAAAATCTCTGTTTTGACTTTGAGGACAAATATCTCAGGAACAAAGCAGCCTATCTTAATAAACGTTGCATCTATCTTTCAAGAATTTATATATCTTTCATTTATAAAAGGATTCATTCGAATCGGTTGAGATTTGCGGTTGCTACAGCAAAAAATCTGCTGGGTTGTTTTTTTTGGCACACCCTGTATAAGGGTCGACTCTTCCCGGACAAATCTCAACTTTTTGTCTCCGATTTGGCTGAAATTTTGTATTTTGGTATAATTTGACCTAAAAGACATTTTATCGCCTTCCCGGCCATTTTTGAGAGGGTCACTTTTTCGACCCTCTCACAGATTTCGAGTCATAACTCGGGACCAAATGACCGCAGGAACTTGCGAATTGCATATTTAGAATCAGAAAAATTATTCTCTTTCAAATGATACCCTACTAGACTGCAGAAAATTATTCTCTTTCAAGATGCCCTACTAGACTGCATTGCAGAGAAAAAAATTTTTTGAACCCCTCCCGGGACCGATTTGACCCCCCTACAGTCGTGTCTCCAACTGTTTTATTTCATGGAAATGACGAAGAGTAACAGAGTCTAGGCAGTCTCTGTAAATATTCGTTATTGTGCACAGTGCTAATTGATTCTTACTTATTGTAAGTACCAAGTAAGCAGAATGTTTATTCAATGCAACAGTGTCCAACTATCCTTCGCTTGGGCATTGCTTGGGTTGGGCCGGCCCGATTTCCAGCTCTAATTCCTCTCAAAAAGTCAATTTGGATGCCCGTCATGGGAAACATTAAATCAAACCGAGAAATTGTTTGCGAAACTGAAAATAATAAACAAAACAAGACGGTTCTTCAAAATGAGTGTATAAAACTTTTGATAGTTTCATCGTTTTGAAGATCCTCTCAGTTTTAGAGGCAGAAACAGATTTTTTTGGAAATTTTTTACAAAATTAGACCGGCAGCAGAGGAAAACGTCAGTAAACTTTTATTTGAAGAAGGTGGGTATGCAATTCTTTCAGATGGAGTTTTCTCTTTCAAACAAGTCTTGCTGACAGTAAGCTCTTCAGATAATTCTTTCAGATGGTTCTCTTGCTTCTGTGTACATTCCATTCCAAAGAATTCTGACACACGTTAGGCAAATTATTGAAAAAACTGCTTTCCCTTCTAAAGGAATTCTGGCACCCTTTACGCAAATTCTTAACAAAGAGCAGCTTTCCCTTCTAATCCGAACAATTCTGCCACTCTTTAGGCAAATCTTTCAAAGCAACTTTACCTTCCAAGGAATTCTGACATTCCTTTGGGAAATCTCTCAAAAACAGGAATTTTCCCTTCCAATCCAAAGAATTCTGGCACTCTTTAGGCAAGTCTTTCAAAAAGCAAGCAGCTTTCGCTTCCAAAGAATTCTGGCAGTGTTTAGGCAAATCTTTCAAAAAGCAGTTTTCGCTTCCAAAAAATTCTGACACTATTTAGGCAAATCTTTCAAAAAATCAGTTTTTTTCTTTCAAGCAGTTCTGACACTCCTTAGGTATTCAAGAGAGAAGTTTTTTCTTTTAAGCAGTTCTAACACTCTTTAGAAAAACCTTTCAACAACGCAGTTTCCTCGTGCAAGCAATTCTGGTCTAAGGGCAAGCTCTTCAGGCAGTTCTTTGAAAAGCAATTTGTTTCAAGCAAGTTAATTCTGAGTGTAAACACTTTAGGTACTTCGTAGGTCTTAACAAAAAGCAGTTTTCTCTTTGAAGTAATTCTTTTTGACAGTAAACTCTTTAGGTAGCTCTTTCAATTAGTAGTTTTCTCTTTAAAGTAATTCTTTCTGACAGTTAACTCTTTAGGTAACTTTCTTTCTTTAGGTAATCTTTCTGACAGTAAACTCTTTCAAAAAGTAGTTTTCTCTTTGAAGTAATTCTTTCTGACAGTAAACTCTTTAGGTAGCTCTTTCAAAAAGTAGTTTTCTCTTTCATCCAATTATTTCTATTTGATAAGCTCTTCATGCAGCGTTCTTTCAAAAAGCAGTTTTCTCTGGCAGGCAGTTATTTCTGGGAACACATAATGGAAAGAAAGCAGGAGTAGCAAAAGCTGAGCGCAGTTCGAAACCCAACGCTATGCTGTTTTCTGTTTTGCTTCTTTCAAAAACAGCTTTCAGTTGCAATTCTCAGTAAACTGTTGTCAGTTTTCGAGCCACGGAACCAGCAGGACTTGGAATTTTCGGGCCGAACTTTCGCAATAGGTACTCAGTTATCTTTTTAATAAATCCTGAAAGTCTGAGCCAAATTGATAGAGAAATGACTGAGAACGAACCGTTCGAGTAAACTCTCCTTCCTGCTGGAGTGTCTAAAGGCTAGCAGCTTTACAACGAGCGAGCCAACGGCGCCGAGAGCACACGCTTTAAGATACAATTGCATCCTACACGCTTAACGAAAAGCTAATCTTATACCGGCAGCCTTGGCTGCTGGTAATAACTGATCAAGTTGTGTTGTTTACAGTGGGCAATTCATTATAAGAAAAATTTTTTTATTTTCAACTTTCAAGGCCCAAAAACTCGATTTGGTCCCCCTTTTTTTCTCGATTTTTTTTCTTTGATCGAAAGCAAAAACATAGCGCTACATTTCCATGAAATAAAACAGTTGGGGACACGACTGTAGGGGGGGGGGGGTCAAATCGGTGCCGGGAGAGGTTCGAAAAAAATTTTTTCTCTGAAATGCCGTCTAGTAGGTTATCATTTGAAAGGGAATAATTTTCTGATTCTAAATATGCAATTCGCAAGTTCCTGCGGTAATTTGGTCCCGAGTCTGTGAGATCGAAAATCTCGAAATCTGTGAGAGGGTCGAAAAAGTGACCCTCACAAGAATGGCCGGGAAGGTGATAAAATGTCTGTTTAGGTCAAATTATACCAAAGTACAAAATTTCAGCCAAATCGGAGACAAAAAGTTGAGATTTATCCGGAGGTTAAGGAGCAAAAGTCGATTCCTAGAGAAACCGGCTCTTAAACTCTCGGAGTTAAGCATTTATATTATAACTTGCAGCTGATTTGATGAACGGCAGCGTGAACTCGGAGAGAAAAAGGAGACGGTCAATTGCAAAAACGCCGCAACAAACAAAAGTAAGAAATTAATTACTGACAGTGATCTAAAAATAGATTGATTCCTAAAAAATCGTGCGAAATTTATTTGTATTTATTGTTTGGTCTGGGTTTTTATTCGAGATCTATTAATTAATAATATTGTAGAACGCTTTTTTGTTTTTGTATTTTTTCTTGAAAAACTGAAACTTCTCAAAAAAATCGAGCAATTAGTAGGGACCGGCAACGGCGGCCAATTTTGCGCCGCGCCGCGTGCCTAATTTTCTTCGCGCGTTTTCACCGCATTGTTGTCGCGGTGGTCAAAATCATCTTTATTTAATAAATGCGGCTAGAAAAGCGCGTTCTTTTTTGATGGTTATTTGTTTTGATTATTTTAACATAACTATTCACCCAAATCGCCTTGGTATACCCTAAGCTGCGGTTGTTTTTGGCTAAAATAAGCGGAAAAACAGCGTCAGTGTAAAAAAAAGTTTATGATCTCAAAAGGTGCGCCCGACGGTATTAAAGAGGCATTGATCATCTTTCGTTTGAGCCATTTTTTTTTCGGCATCGATGCAGCCAAAGATCCCGGAAATCAGATTGAAGTTTTACATGGTTAAGCATAGGCAGAATCGGTATTTTTTCAGAAAACGAAAGTTTGCTCTTAAACAAAGAACAAATAAAAAAGGTGCGCCCGCTTAAATATTAGTTTAGGTGTTGCTCTTACTAAAATCACTCAGATTTGGCGTCCCAGGTTCGTAAAAGATCCCGGAAATTGGGTTAAAGTTGATGAGGTCGTTAAAATTAGGGGGTATCGAATACGAACGTATTGGGGATCCTGAGCAGCCCAAAACCAATGGTTTTTATTTTGCTTCTTTACAATCCTTTAGTAGTTTTGTGTCTCTGCTAATCAATATAAGGTGAATCCTGCTCAGGCTTAACGTAATAAATATGGTACAAAAGCAGAAAAAACCTGTAATCGCTTATTCGAGTTAACTTCATATAATTCGTTTTCATTTATATGTCAGTGGAATTCCTTCAAATTTTCAGCGTTTATTCATAAGTGTTAAAGATATGTTTTGCCCAAATTTGAGTTGCATATTCCAACGCAAGCAGGCACGGAAGGTAATCCAGTAACGAACGAAAGTTAGGGTTAGGTGTAGCTGGGGGGGAATCAGGGAAGGTCAGAAATGGACTACAGACTGTAGATATTAATTAATTAACTTTCTTATGACTATACGACTCCGTGCCCGTGCCGGAACGTGCCCTATACTGATGCATACCCCTAGGGGTATTTTTATATTTGGAAAACAAGCCCTCAGGAGCGTGCCCTGTACTGATGCGTGTCTAGGGTATTTTTATAATTGGTAAAACAGGCCCTCCGGGAGCGTGCCCAATACCGATGCGTCCCCTAGGGGTATTTTTATGTTTTTAAAACAGGGTCTTCCGGAGCGTGCCCTATACTGATGCGTCCCCTAGGGGTCTTTCTATATTTGGAAAACAGGCCCTCCGGAGCGTGCCTATACTGATGCGTCCCTCCAGGGGTATTTATATATTTGGAAAACAGGCATACATGGGCCGGAAAAATCCTGAGGGGGTATGGAGACCTCGGGGGGTCCAAAAAATAGGCCAAAAAATGCCTATTTTGCCTTAAATAAGCGAAAATTTTCGCCGTCTGGGAGGGGGCGGGGAGGGGGTATGGCCGGCCGAGGGGGGTATTGGCCGGCGAGGGGGTATACTGTTGATTTTAGCAAATGTATAATTATGTACGTGTACGTACATGTCTGTCCGTTTGGTCAGGGCTACTATTTGCATATTACGTATGCCAGTTACTTATTGTCTCTGCGCGTGTCTTATCAGCTCTGACCTTTACACTCTCGGCGCTACTTCCCTGCTGTGCGGCTGTTTTATTACGACTGTACTGTTTGACTTTCGGCCCGGAATAAAAGAACATCTAACGGTGTTCTCGCTCTACCACAAACTGCGCTGCGCTGCCCTATACCTATTCTATTAGGTTATGGGCTATTTGCTTCTGTAGAGCGCACAGTGTTCCCCTATTGTGGCACTCTCCGCAAAGCTTGTGGCCTGTTGACCTGCAGCCGACATATTGCATCGACCGACGGACTGCGTCTGCAACTTCCGTGGCTAACGTCAACTCTTCACTGCTGTGAGCACAGACAGAGCGTTTGCTTTGTTTGTATTTGGCCGTCAATCGTGTTGGGTGCCACCGCCGAACAAGTCAATCACCGCCGCCTCCAGACAATGTCAGATAAGTTGTCGCTTCCGATTCTAACGTCGAATAACTGGCCCACTTGGCGTTTAACTGTTACCAACTATCTGAAAGCGCACAAACAGTGGGGTATAGTTGTTGGAACGGAGAGTGTGCCGCAGCCACCCGTAGTGCCTGCGGATGAGGAGAATGGCCAGGCCCGAGCTGCCCCTGGTCATGCGCGCGAGCAAGAACGATACCAAAAACAGTTGGAAGAGTATGAGCGCCGCTGTTATCTTGCTATGTTCCAACTGACCGCAGCTGTGTCAGCCGAAGTGTTGCGCCAGATTCATATCGTCGATGAATCTGATCCAGCGGCTTTCTGGAAGTTGTTGACAGATCGATTCGAGTCTCACTCACACGTGTCACTGGTCATGATCGAATCGGATCTGAAGGGGCTGATCTTTAACGAGAAGTGTCTGCCTAGTGAGTGGATTGCCTCCAGACGGAAACTGTATGACAAGCTGTGCTCCATGAAGTTGGAAGTGCCGATCGGTCTCCAAGTTGTACAGACTTTGTCGTGTTTGCCGCCTGGATGGGAGCATTTTCGCACGGTCATTTCGAACTCCATCCACTCAGCTCCCGCAGATCGTCCCTACACACTCGTCTTGCTAGCCGCGCAGATGGATGATGAGTGGCGCATTCGGCAAAAATCCTACTCCGGTACTGCATGCGGCGCTAGTAGTGGCAGAAATCGCGGTCGTGGTGGTTCAAAATCGCATAGCGGCTGGCGTGGCAAGCGTACTGGCAGTGCTTCTGGTTTTGGTTCAAATGCTGAGAGCAACCAGGAGCAATGTTACAAATGCCAGGGTTTTGGTCACAAGGCCCGCCAGTGCCCAAGCAAGCAACGCAGCAATCCTCAGCGCGGTGGAAAATCCAATTTTGCTAGTGCATCCAGCAGCTCCAAACGCGACCCGAGTTTTGCTGTTAGTGCTCAAGCTTTTGCTGCTCGCAGTGACAGATCTGTTGTGTTGATCGACTCAGGGGCCAGCCATCATATGACCTCTGAAAAGTCGCTGCTTGAGTCCTACCGTCCGCTAGCTCAACCATTGCCCATCCAAGTTGCCACCGGTTACTGTGTTGACGCAATTGGTTTTGGTAACCTGCCGTTCTCTGCTGGTGACCGGCATGTGTTTATGCAGAACACTCTGTATGTCCCTCGGCTGAATGGTACTCTGTATTCTGTGCGTGCAGCTGACAAGTTGGGACATTCTGTGACTTTCAAGAACGGTTCTGCACGTGTGCGCAATAAGGCCGGTGAAGTTTTGCTGACTGGCAGATTGAATGGTGGCTGCTATTACTTGGATGCTTGTGTCCCTACTGCTCAGACTGTGCAATCGGTTGATGTGCTTTCAGCAGCAACTACAGACACTACAGCGGACCCCCGGGTGCTGACCAAAACAAGTGGGGCTGTGAAGACCTGTGATGCCTCCAGTTTAGTAGCAGGCACCCAAAAGGGTAAAGTTTCGAACCCTAACGTGTCCTTTGGTGTGTGTTTTCCAGAGCAATCGGTGCAATCGAGTCAGAGTGGCCAGACTCTCACAGACTCAGATGTGGTTCGGGCAAATCGTGCTCCTTCCTGTGATGCCTCCAGTCTTTTAGCAGGCATCGGTTCTGGTACTCCTGTATCGCAAAATGCGCTTGCGTCTGCTTCTTCCGCAGCTGTTTCAGCTCAGACCTGGCACCAACGTTTCGGTCATGTTGGCTCTGGCGATGTCAACAAGTTGATCTCGGGTGCAATCGTGAAGGGTCTGAAGTGCAATGGCGATCGTACCGTTCCATTCTGTGAGTCGTGTGCTGTTGGGAAGGCCACCAGACAACCGTTCCCCAAGCGAGCTACAACGCGAGCCAAACACCCCATGGATCTCATGCATTCAGATGTGTTCGGTCCTGTCACCCCGCCTACAATTGGTAACAGTGTTTATTATGTGTCTCTTATTGATGACTGTACTCGTATGAGTTTTGTGCGGTTTATTCACGCAAAATCGCAAGTGCATGAGACACTCAAACAGCTGATTACACAACTTGAGACAGAGACAGGTCGCAAACTCAAAACACTTCGCAGTGACAGAGGGGGTGAATACTGTTCCAAGCAGTTCAAACAGTGGCTCGCCAGCAAGGGTGTCAAGCACCAGCTCACTGTAGCAGATGCACCGCAACAGAATGGAGTTGCAGAGAGGTTCAATCGCGCCATCATTGAAAGAGCACGTGTCATGCTACACCAGTCCAATTTGCCAAAGCGTTTTTGGGGTGAAGCAGTTCTGACAGCCTGTTATCTTCGGAATCGTGCTCCAACAGTGGCACTCTCTGGTCGTCGCACTTGCACTCCATATCAGGCTTGGCATGGTCGCAAGCCTGATGTCTCTCATCTTCGCGTTTTTGGCTGTATTGCTTATGCACACATCAAGAAACCTGGCTCCAAGTTTTCCCCTCGTGCAGAAAAGTGTCGTTTTCTTGGCTACTCTGAGGAATCCAAGGGCTATCGACTCTGGTCGATCTCTCGCAAGTCAGTCATCATTCGTCGTGATGTTGTGTGCGATGAGTCCTCATTTTGCCAAACTGCTCGAGATCAGGAGGAGAAGTTGTCAGAGTCAATGTTCTCAGTTCAAGATTCTGCACAAAGCCAGGAGGAGCCTCAGCATGTTGTAGTGTTTGCTCCAAGTGGACAGGAGAAGTCTGTTCCAGTTCAGCATTTGCAACCACCTGAAGTTGTGGAGCAGCCAGTAGAACCTGAAGAACCAGAGCCACAAGAAGTTTTCGTTGATGCAGATGATCAACATCCACCAGAAGCTGAACAACCATTGCCAGAGAAAAGCATTGGTCCTGGTTGGCGATCTCAGCGCCAGAACAAGGGCAAACATCCAGTTAGGGATGGTCATGCGCAGAGTGCTGCAGCAGCAGAGGCTGCTGAGCCCAAGTCCTGGTCACAAGCTATCAAATCGTCAAACGCTACTCATTGGCGTCAGGCTGCCCAGAACGAGATGAAGTCGCTCATTGGTTTTGACACCTGGGAGCTTGTTCCCCCTCCTGCAGGTCGTCAAGTCATTGGTAGTCGATGGGTTTTTCGAGCAAAAACTGATGAGCAAGGTCGAGTTCAGCGTTACAAGGCAAGGCTAGCCGCTAAGGGCTATGCCCAGAAGTATGGTGTCGATTATCTGGACATCTTTGCTCCAGTTGTTCGCTGGGAGTCAGTTCGAGCCTTGTTTGCTGTTGCTGCTTTGTCTGGCATGCAAGTTCATCAGCTCGACATAGAAACTGCATTTCTCAATGGTCATCTCGAAGAGGAGGTGTACATGCAGCAGCCAGAGGGCTTTGTCGATTCCAAGCATCCCGATTTCGTGTGCAAGCTGAAAAGATCGCTGTATGGCTTGAAGCAGAGTCCTCATTGTTGGAACACTGAATTCCATAATGCTCTACAAGATCTGCAGTTCAAGCAAGCTGAATCAGACCCATGCATCTACACTGGCAGAGTCAATGGCAAGACAGTGTTGCTCGGTTTGTATGTAGATGACATCCTCATAGCAAGCGCAGACACAAAGGCATTGAAGCACACCAAGAAGCTCATTGCCGATCGGTTCAAAAGCAAAGACATGGGCGAGGCCAGTTACTTTCTTGGTGTAAGTGTTCACCAGACAAGTAACGGTTTTTGGCTTGGACAGTCTGCCTATGCAGAGAAGGTTCTGCAGAAGTTCAAGATGCAGGATTGTCATGCAGTCGCAACACCTATGCAGCCGTCAGTTACACTACTCAAGCGTGAGGCAGATGGTGACAAGTTTGACCAGTCCATTTACCAGTCTGCAATTGGTTCACTCATGTACCTTTCTGTCGCCACTAGACCCGATCTCACGTTTGCAGTTCATCGCTTAGCTCAGTTCTCCTCTGACCCGACTCCTCAGCATTGGAGCGCCGTGAAACACGTCTTTCGCTATCTGAAGGGGTCGACTGATGTTGGAATCAATTTCCAGTGCAACGGCAATCGTCAGTTGGAGATGTATTCTGATGCAGACTGGGCGTCTGAAGCGTCTACAAGACGTTCTACCTCGGGCTATGTCTCATTGTTGGCCAGCGGTCCAGTTTCTTGGTCATCCAGATTGCAGAATATGGTTTCTCGTTCAACAGCTGAAGCCGAGTTTGTTGCGTTGTCTGAAGCTGCGTCTGAAGTTAAGTGGCTGAGAGCACTGCTGTTAGATTTGGGTCTTAAACAGATCAAGTCTACAGTGGTACATGAGGACAACCAGGCTGCAATCGCCATTTGCAAGAGACCAAACCTCGGCTCCCACAATCGCACTAAGCATTTGGATGTGCGACTCAAGTTTGTCTACGACTATGAGCAAGCTGGACTGATCAACGTTGTGTATTGTCCCACTAACGATCAACTGGCCGATTCTCTCACGAAGCCTACTCCAGCTAATCTGTTCCAGAAGTTCTGCAAGGGAGTGGGTTTGGATACATAGCATTGTACAGTGCATCTGAGACACACACAGTTGCATCTTCGTTATTCCTATGTGCTGTGTGTGTGAATGTTTCTACGGACATTGTTGTAATTGCATTTCCGGGCCGACGTTTTAACTGTGCCTATTCTGTAATGCAATCTTTCTCTTTCAGCAGTGATCCGTTTTACTCCTCTGTTGCTATTGGTAATTATAATTTGAGGAGGAGTGTTGATTTTAGCAAATGTATAATTATGTACGTGTACGTACATGTCTGTCCGTTTGGTCAGGGCTACTATTTGCATATTACGTATGCCAGTTACTTATTGTCTCTGCGCGTGTCTTATCAGCTCTGACCTTTACACTCTCGGCGCTACTTCCCTGCTGTGCGGCTGTTTTATTACGACTGTACTGTTTGACTTTCGGCCCGGAATAAAAGAACATCTAACGGTGTTCTCGCTCTACCACAAACTGCGCTGCGCTGCCCTATACCTATTCTATTATATACCCCACACCCCCGGCCCATGTATGAAAACAAGCCCTCCGGAGCCTGCCTATACTGATGCGTCTCTAGGGGTGCTTATATATTTGGCAAAACAGGCCCCCGGGGCTTGCCCTATGTTGATGTAGTGATCATTAGACTCGCCAGGCGAAGGGCTTTCAAATGATATACAACACGACCATTTTGGGCCATTTTGGAATTTTTCCAAAAATAATCGATAATCGATATTTATCAATTAATCACGTTAATTTATAATTAATTATGATCATTAAAAACATTAATTTTTGTTTGGGATCGGTTCCTGATTCCCCCCGCGCTACACCTGATCCGGAATTTCTCACCAAAGTACAAATCGGAGGAAGTAAGGGGGGGCCAATCCGGGGGGGGGTCTGGAATATTTCGGGTGGGGGCAGACCGCTTGCTACATGTATTGTAGCAGCTCATCCTTGTCTGAAACTGTAAGTGTAGTGTCTGAAACTGTAAAAGAATTGTGCCAGAAACATCGGAGAGGGAGAGTGGAAAAGATCGTTTTGATGGGGGGTGCTCCCCTATCGGGGGGTTGGCCCAAGTCGGTGGGAGGGGAGCAGAACCCCAGCCCCGCTGTTACATATACAAATGTACCTGGAAAACACAGGAATACCAGTTCACACTCTACTATTCAGTTCTAGTTCGAGCTACCAAGGCGTTTGTTCGGTATATAAAGGTGGTACACGCAGTCCTACGGTCTTGGTATATAAAAAATGTAAAAGAAAATCGCATTGCGATTAGAATGACACCGGTCCGATCAAAATCGGCGCAGGGGTTTACGAGTGACAGTCTGATAAAGTACATCGGTCATATCGGTATGCTCGCTGCGGTCAACTTTCTAGGAAGAAAAGGTGGCACGCTGGGTGACGCAGTTAAACGGTCATAACTCGCTTATTATCCAACCAATTCCATTCCGGTTTGTTTTGTTAGACTGCATAAAGTGTGCTCTTTTCAATTCTGAAGCCCAATTTCGTCTAGGAGCATTTTGAATTTTCGCGTGCCGGTCCCTACAATTAGGGGAATTATAATAGAGATATTGCCAAAATTTCTGTTTTGGGGTAAAAATTTTGGGATTAGAATAGCAAAAATATGCTTGAAAACCCCAAGACAGTAGTGTTTGATAATAGTACAATCAGGTGAGTGTTATTGTTTAGCAGGCATTGGTAGCGGAGGTGGAGCAGCAGTCAGAAGAGACTGGTGTCGGCAATCCGAAACGGAGGCGGTCCAAAGGCCGAGGCCATGCGGTAGGTGACCATTGTTGTCCGGTGTGTCATGTCCATCGGTTTCCGTTAGCAAGGTAAAGGTAGTGCCAGCCATTAAAAGCAGGAACCAGCTAGGCGCTAGCACCCAAATGAGCCGACAAAAGGGGATTTAGATGTTTGCAGACGTTGCCGTTCTGTCGTTGACTCACGTAGAATATAGGCGGCCGTGTGGGTGTCGGATAGTTTAGATAAGGCTGTGGCAAGAAAAACCAACATCTTATTATGTATCTATGCTGTTTACTCTCCGACACCTTCCACTTGGCTCGCTCCTCTTTTGTTTGGAATCATGCGAGCCTGCAAAGTCTATCGCAGAGCCTTCTCCGTCTCTCTACCTCCGCTTAGTTCCCAAGCCGATCCGATGGAAGACGAGCTCACTTTTTTGTCCTTTCCAATTGATTGGTTCGATGTAATCTTTTGGCGCACACGGGCCAAGAGATTTTCCTGTAAATGAGTGATGCTCAAATCTTGGCCCGTGTACAATGATGACGTAGTAATAAGAACAGTTAGCTGTTTAGACTCCGCTCAACGATTCGGGACTGCCGTCAGTGTCTTCGGACAACCCGGACGCGTCCTCAGGCGACGAGGACGGCGAGGAAAGTGTGTTGGACGCGCGAGATGCCAGTCGAGTCAGCACCGACACTTGGGTGGTGCCGCCTGACCTGGACACCAGTGCCAATGACGCTCCTCCCGGCCTGCTCATGTACGACAGTGAGCACGAAGCCGTGCAGTACTTCAAGTGGATGATCAGTCCCTTCAAGCCCGACGACTTCTTCGAGTACGTACGTATCTCAAACGCAGCTATTAGAAAGGGTTCGTGCGGGACCTGCAAAGTCAGGGAGTCATGGAAAAGTGAGGAAATTTTGTGTCCTGTCGAGGAATATTTAGATAATAGCAGGAACATCTCGCCGCCAAATCGTCCTGGCAGAACTTTACGCAACTGCACCCTTTTGAAAATCGGTCTTCTGACTTTATATAGTACTACTTAAACCGGAAATTTAACCTTTAAATGTGTGTTACAAAGCCAATTTTTCAAAATATTCTCATTGGTTGCCCGTTTCCTCACCCTGGTTGGTCAGGGAATTTTGACTTCGGTCATGGAATAGTCAGGGAAAGGTCAGGGAATTTTGCTATGCAAAAGGCACACTAGCCCTGTTAGACTTTCTAATAAGCTGCTGTAAACTGAATTTCCTTTGGGAGATTTTACAGTCAGCAAATTCCAACACGTACTACGTATACTAACGAATGCAAAACACAGTCACCGAATAGCTTAGAAATCGCGCCCGAACTGTTACAATAAGAATGCAATGTTAGATTGGTGATTCCACCGTACAAACACGCAAAACAACGCAGTTTCCTACATTATTTAACTAAAAGTTCAGAACAAGTTCCGATCAGAATCGGTCCTAGTTCCGGTCGTTCCCTAGTTACCTAATGATGTCACTGGATTCGATCGTTGCATGCCTGTGTCGAATATAGTGCAATTTTATTGATAGCATGTGTAAGACTAGGCATGCTCGCGCTATCAATGAATACTGTACATTTTTGTGACACAGGTACAACAACGAAAAGATCGTTATTTATTTAGCCCTGCCATACACACGTTATAAAACAGTAATAGTAAAGTCAACCCGCAGGGACGCAGACAGCGAGAGCAAGAGCATTATCACGCGAGATAAGAAAAGAAGGCACAGGCAGGTACTGGCCAAAACAATTAGCATACAGCTCAGCTAGTCTGGTTAAAATCTAACCTTAATAATACACGTACAGTACACACCGAGAAATACACGTACGATGTTTATTCAGCAGGAACTCAATTAGTCCGCAAAATCATAAACACGTTAACACTCCTCCTCGGACTAAATCTCAACTGTAAGGAAACAGTAAAAACGCAAAGTAAAAATACTGTCGATTTGATACTACACAGACATACACATACCAAAACTTGCAGTTATGTAAAAGTGCGTGTGTGTATCTGCGTACTGCGTGTAATGTGGTGTTTACTGTAGACCCAGCGCTCTGAGGAAGTTGTTGAACGCTGGTGAAACCGTCAGCCACTTGTCCCGTAGTAGGACAATAGACCACGTCAAGAAAACCAGCCTTTGCATAGTCGTGAACAAACTTGAGCTTGACATCCAAGTGCTTGGTGCGCGCATGACCGTGTGGCGATGACACTAAGTGAATTGCCGCTTTATTGTCTTCGTTTAACTTGGTAGGACTTTGCTGGGACAATCCAAGATCGACCAGCAGAGCTCTCAGCTGTTGACTTGGCTACTAAGCGTTGCGACCGAGATGCCCAAGAAATCGGTCCGCTCGCGAGAAAAGAGACGTACCCGCCGACTGAGCGTCGGGTGACCTCGTCAGTTGCCCAATTTGCGTCAGAGTAGGAAATTAGCTCTTTGTTTCCATTTGCTTGGAAAGTGAGACCGTAGGACTTAGTCCCTTGCAAGAAACGCAGAACTCGCTTGACTGCTGACCAATGAAGTGTAGATGGAGCTGCTGAGAACTGAGCCAGCCGTCCAAGAGAAAAAGACAAATCTGGACGCATAGCGATTGCCAGAAACATCAATGACCCAATAGCCGACTGATACATGGAGGAATCCACTAGTTCTGCTCCAGGACCTGTGGGTTGTGGCTCCTGGGTTGCCATAGGTGTAGCAACAGGATGACAGTCTTGCATTTGGAATTTCTGCAGAACCTTGTCAGCATAGGTCTCCTGACTCAGCGTGTAGCTACCATCTTCACCCTTGTTCACTGAGACACCAAGGAAATAGGCAGCTCGGCCTAAATCTTTGATCTTGAACTGCTTGCCGATAAGTTGTTTTGCTTTCTGAAGAGCCTTTCTATCTGCACAAGCTATCAGCATGTCATCAACGTACACGCCAATGAGCACCTCAAAACCATGAATCTTGCCAGTGTAGACGCAGGAATCAGCACTTCCTTGCTTGAACTGAAGTTTCTGCAGTGCTTGATCCAAGGCGTTGTTCCAACACTTGGGAGACTGCTTCAGTCCATAGAGGCTCCTCCTGAGCTTGCAGACGTAGTTAGGCTTCTGTGGATCTACAAAGCCTTCTGGTTGATGCATGAAGACTTCTTCTTCCAGCACACCATTCAGAAAAGCTGTTTCCACATCAACTTGATGTACATCCATTCCCTTGAGTGCTGCAGTAGCGAAGAGAGCGCGAACACTTTCCCAACGAACAACTGGTGAGAATACATCGAAGTAATCAACACCATAACGCTGAGAAAAGCCCTTGGCGACTAGTCTTGCTTTATGTCGTAGAATTTCGCCTTGAACACCCACTTTGACCCAATGACTTTCTGACCAGTAGTTGGCGGAACCAAATCCCATGTTCGAAACTCACACAGAGAATTGAACTCTTCAGTGGCTGCTTTCATCCACTGACTTGCTTGGGAGGTTTGCATAGCTTGCTTCCAGCTAGCTGGTTCTTCTTCACTTGCCTGAACTACCTTGGCTTGGCCAGAACAATCATCATACCGCTTTGGAGGAACACCTTTGTTCAGTCTGCTAGACACTCTCTGCGGTTGAGCGGGTGGTTGGTTCTCAGGTCTGGGTTGGCGATTTTGTGGTTCTGCTGGTTGTTGTGGTAAATTCATCTGGCGGAACTGGAACTATCTCCTCCTCTTCAGGCAGTTCCTCAGTTGGTGGATTTTGGTTGACTCGAAGCTGCAGTTCCATACTAGGTTGCACTTGCTCCTTCTGCTCATTCTCCTCCTGAACTGCAGATTCTGGAGAGACTAACAAAGGAAGATCAATCTCAGATGGAAGTGAACAGCCATAGAACGATGATTCATTAAAGACAACATCGCGTCGAACCACCACTGACTCATTGGAGGCCAAGAGAAGTCTGTACCCTTTGATACCAGCAGGATAACTGAGCATGTACGCTTTCACTGCGCGATTGGTGAGCTTTGATGTGCGTTCTTTCTCATTCAAATGGACGTAAGCTACACAACCAAACACACGCAGATGTGAAACGTCTGGAGGATGACCAAACCACAAAGTGTACGGTGTCGAAACTGGTGTGAGGGCACTCGTTGGAGAACGATTGCGAGCATAAGCTGCTAACGCCACAGCTTCAGTCCAGTACTTTCTTGGAAGACCACTGGTTGCAAGAAGAGCACGAGCACGTTCCAAGATGACACCATTGAAGCGTTCCGCTACCCCGTTTTGCTGTGGTGAATCTCTGACAGAGTACTGATGCTGTACCCCTTTGGAACTGAGCCAATCGTTGAACTCGTTGGAAGTGTACTCTCCACCTTGATCAGAGCGTAAAGTGACAAGTGAGCACTGTGATTGTTTCTCAAGTTGTAATATGAGCTGTTTGAGAATGTGTGGTGCGTCTGATTTGTGTGACAGGTATTTCACAAACACCATACGAGTATAATCATCCACTAAGGAAACAAAATACCGTTTGCCGTCATGGGATACCGGGGTGAACGGCCCACACAAATCCGTATGCATCAGCTCCATAGGTCGAGTGGCACGGAAGGAGGCTGACTTTGGAAATGGTTGTCGTTTTGCCTTTGAGACAGTGCATGGCTCGCAGAAGTCGTTGAACGTTGTCTGATCCGATTTGAGACCAACGACCAAATCCCCACGCAACAAATGCGACATGATGTCCTTCCCGGGGTGCGCAAAGCGACGATGCCAGGTCTGCACTGAAACAATAGGCTGACGCACTGAACACGCGGTTGGTTACCGATACATCACCATCTGGGGTCCCATGGGGCAGTGGGACAACGTAATTCGCACGATTTTCTGGTGAAATCTGTACCGATTGCTCACTCTGATTGGCTATAAACACTGAGGGTACATTATCAGCTTTCGCATCAGAAACTTGCCCGTTTAAGGTGGCCCTTTCCAGCCGGCCACATACTTGATTCGCTTGCATCTGCACACTCACTGAGGGTTCCGACTGAACCGCTGCTAAACCACACGTAACTGAGTCTACAACAGAGGCACACGGCGGATCATCAACATGCACGATACTGTAACTTGCGCAGGTGGGGTTTTGGCGCACAGGATCCCCACAAACCTTGCGTCCACGTGAATTGTCCAACTGAGCTCGCACTACGTACACACCGCCACAAGGAACGCCTTTTGCCACCACTGCACCAGTAGGATTGCAAAGAGAAGCAAATCCAGACTCGAAGGACACAGAGTTGCCCAAAGCAACGCAGGCTGGCACAGAAAATAGCGTCCCATTGAGTGCAGGCACGTAGAGAGTGTTTCGCATGTGGAAAGCACCGCCAGTAGTGGTGTCAATCAAATGCAGAACTCCTCTGCCGGTGGCATGTATCACTGCTCCACTGGCAACAGTGACGGAAATTGGAGTAGGAAGCGATTCGAAGTTGGACAAGGCAAGTTTGCAGGACGTCATGTGATGAGAAGCTCCAGAATCGAGAAGAAGTTGCAGTCGACTCGATGTAAGTGAAGCTGTAGACGCACTTGCAGTGAATGCAGCCGTGTTGCTACTGTCACCATCAGTGTCCGCTGTAGCTGCCTGACCAGTTGCCTGGTTAGACAAGCCACGACCTCGACCACGCTTAGCGCTTGGACACGCGTTTGATTTGTGACCGTAGCCCTGACAGTTGTAGCACTTCTGATTGTACGTGTTGTTTGCATTGCTGCTTGAATGAACGTATGATTGTGCTCCGGTGGACCCGCCTTTACCGCCTCTTCCACGCACACGATTGCGACCAGAACCTCTGCCTCTCATGCTTGCTCCGTTTGCTTGAGGTTGACTGGTTTTGGAACACATGCTTGCATTGCCCAAACGCCACTCGTCATCTAGCTGCACTGCTAACTGGTCTGGCGTATAGGGTCTGTCTGCCGGTGCGTTGTTAGATGCGGCGCTAACAATACTGCGAATGTTCTCCCAACCTGGTGGCAAGGCCACCAGCGCATCTATCACTTGCATTGACTCTGCTACAGGCTGATCCATTGCACGCAGTTGATCATACAACTTTTGCCGTTTTGATAGCCATTCGGATGGTTTTGACTTGCCGTCATAAACCATCGCTCTCAGCTCGGTGTGAATAGCTACCAGGCTCATTTGCGATTTTTGTTCGAAATGAGAAACCAACTTGTCCCATAGGGCGGCTGGATCAGTCTCGTCTGTTATTCTAATGCACCGTTCTACCTCAGCAGACAGGGACGCAAGCAACGTGAACATCGCTAACTGACGACGTTTGTACCAACTACGTACCACTTGCCTCTGCGTCTGGGCGGCTCGCACGTCTACCTGTCTCAGCGGTCCGGCTGCGGCTCCTTCTTCGTCGGCATTCCCCGCTTGCGGTCCTTCTTCCGCGGGCAGTGGCTCGGTTCGGCGCACGATTCCCCAATAGTCCTGCGACTCGAGGTAGTTGCGCATCATCATTCGCCAAATCTGCCAGTTCTTTGACGTTAGTTGTGGCACGTGGGCTTTCTCCATTTCGGTTGAGGGCGGCTTTGTGTCGTTTGACGGCCACGCACTGCACCAAGGAAAAACTGCCAGCCACACAGTAGCGTCAATAGAGTGGGGGCCGAATCATAGGGCAGGGCATAGACGGCCCATAACCCTGACACAGGTACAACAACGAAAAGATCGTTATTTATTTAGCCCTGCCATACACACGTTATAAAACAGTAATAGTAAAGTCAACCCGCAGGGACGCAGACAGCGAGAGCAAGAGCATTATCACGCGAGATAAGAAAAGAAGGCACAGGCAGGTACTGGCCAAAACAATTAGCATACAGCTCAGCTAGTCTGGTTAAAATCTAACCTTAATAATACACGTACAGTACACACCGAGAAATACACGTACGATGTTTATTCAGCAGGAACTCAATTAGTCCGCAAAATCATAAACACGTTAACATTTTGTACATTCACGATGCATGTGCTCTATTATTAACTACCGCTAAATTACAGGCAGGTGTGGGAGAAAAACTGTATGCACGTGAAGAGAAACAACGACTCCTATTACGGCTCAGAGATATTTAGTACGCAAATGTTCGACCACGTTTTGGAGAGCGTGAGCCGTTTTCTTTTACATCATCTAGTGGTGTGCTATTGAGATCTGACATCTGTTTTCAGCAGAGAGTGGAGTGGGGCACCAATTTGAACGCGGCGCGCTACGTGAACGATGTCAGGGAAACGCTGAATCCGGAAGGGAGGGCTAGTCGGTCTGCTGTATGGCAAAGATTCACTGAGGTTAGCAATTTCTTTCTTTCCAAAGTGGACTTCACTCTTGGAAGGCCGATTAAAGCCAAGAATTACATAGTTTAGTTGAGTCCGGCTCTTAGTAGGCGAACACGAATTTTGTCTGGAGTTTATGCCTTGTAGAAAAAAATCGCTTACATATTGAAAGAAGTTTAATTCACGCATTCCTTCAATATTTGTTTGATTACTGTTGTCTTTTTCTTACCTACGTACGTATGTCCAGTTGCTGTGTTCTGTGTATTACTTGTTTGTGTGTCGTTCCATTGATTGGTAAACCACCTACAATTGAGTCGAAAGGGGGTGTTTTTTTAATTGCCTAATGTGATTACCTCAAATTTCTTTGTAATTTGTTTGTTTTGTAGGAGGGCTGTTCGTTGCAACTGATCAACCCGCAGACATTCTGTCCGTCGGTCTGGAAGTTGTGCACCAGATTGCAGGAGCTGTTCTGTTCGTTCGTCGGTGCCAATACGTAACACGGTGTCTGGAGTCTTCTAAGGTCACTGGACGAGCTTTAGGTACCTGACGCCACCAGGAACTCAGGGATTCGCACCTCACTGGGACGACATCGATGCGTTCATACTTCAGTTGGAGGGTACAAAGCACTGGAAGGTCTACCAGCCGTTGGAAGATGACCTTCTACCCCGAGAGTCCAGTGGTGACTTTTGCATTTTTTGCGTTCAGACCTTCTCAAATCACTCTGTCCTTTGTACAGGATTCGTGCGGGACCTGGAAAGTCAGGGAGTCATGGAAAAGTCAGGGAATTTAAAAAAAGTCAGGGAATTTGGTGTCCGGTCAGGGAAAAATTTGATAGCAGTAGAATCATCTCGCGCCCAAAGGGCCCTGTCAGAGCTTTGCATGCCACTCTTGAAAATGGGACTCCTGACTTTCCACAACTGCTACAACTTGAAGTTTTACCCTCAGAATACCGTTTAAATGCGTTTTTCAGAGCCAATTTTTCAAAATTTTCTCATTGTTAGAATTTCATCACTCCGGTTGGTCAGGGTAAGGTCAGGGAGTTTTGCTCCGAAAAAGCCGCACGAACCCTGTTTGTATTAGCCCATAGTAGCAAACTAAGTTGTGTTTGCACACGAACTCAATTTTGTGCTTAAACTTGCTACTTCGTTGATTTTGAAAGGTGCAGGCAACATAACGACATGCGTAGTGCTGCCATCTGATCCGAACCCTTAGAAGGTTCCGGTATCGATGCCTAAAGGTAGTTATGTGGCTGAACGCCTAGGTGTAATAGTTTGTCAGTGCGCACACACCGCAATTGAAAGGTTTTAGATAATTTCAACTCGGAACAAATGGCCGATCGACATGTGGTGTTCGAGGGCTGGTTGGAGCAAGGTGACCTACTGTACATTCCACGTGGTTTCATTCACGAGGGCGTTACCGATGAACAACATCACTCCTTGCACATTACGATTAGTGCCTGTCGTAAAAGTAGCTACGCCGATTTGCTAGAAAAAGTATTTAAAAGCATTTACTAATCGCAGTCGACAACAACAGTGTGTTGTTCTTCCAGCTGGTGCCGGAGGTAATGAAGGACATAATCCAGTCGACGCCGGAGCTCCGTCGGTCCATGCCTGTCGGATTTTTGTCCACGTGCGGAGTTTCCCAGTCGAATAGTGAACAGGTAAGAAAGAGGTCATTCCTCCTAACCTACCAAATTAAAGTCCATTAGGCTTTTCACCTGGTACGTTTTCAGACTTCTTCTCAGCACGATGCTATCGAGTCTCGTGTGACAATGTTTGCCAAGAAACTGTCGGATCGTTTGCGAGGTCTCGTTTCGGCCGGTGCGGACATGATGGCAGTTGAGTTCATGAAGACAGCTATGCCGCCTGTCATGAATGAAAGTAGGTTTTTTCGATCAGCTTTATTCCTTTGTCGCTGGCCGGAAAATACAAATTTCATACCGTTTTTGTCCTACCCGTACATCGTCCGCCGGACGGGAGAGGGTTTAGAAGTGTGAGCTCAAATTCCGATGGATTGAAAACAGTCTCCGTGAGTTGTGTGATCAAACATATGAGAGGACCGTTTTAAATACTAACCAATGGCTGATGAGAATTGAAGCGTTCAGACGAAGAAATGCCTCAGTCCACTTTTTGAAAAAATTGAGTTCTACTCGGCAGCACAATCCTCTAACTACAGACATGTTAAATACAAATTATTTCATCTGAAAACATTCTATGTAACAAGTTACACAAACGCAATTTTTTAAAAGTGCTCGAAATTCAGTTGAAGAAAAGCCTAAGTCCAAGTCAAGAGCCTCAATATTCACACAGAAAATTAAAACTTTGGCCTAGACAGCTCAAAGTTGATACACTAATGCATAGTATAGACGAGTTCTCAAACGCCTGGAAAGAAATCCCAGATTGGATGCTTCAATTCGAAGTTACAGTAAATCGATCTGCTTAACTATTGAATCAAAATTTCGAATTTGATGTTCTGGCTTACTAATCAGCATTTTGACTTAAAAATCGGGGGTTTTAGAGTACTTTTTGACTACTTTAAGAAGCATCGGTCGAATTGCGTATTTGATGAAAAAAAATTTTTGACCCCTTTCGGCCCCAATAGTTTATCTGTAACCCCTAAAATCTATGCTCTATGTTTCGGATTATTGTAGCGCTATCCTTAAGCTACAGAATAGTGGCAAGAACACTAGCGTACGCCTTCAGGTTCTGGAGTAAATTACCTAATGGCTGAAAATCACAAATTTTCCATCATTTAGTAAGGCTGATAAAATTTTGAACTCAAATTTCTCATTCAATAATCATTGTTTAAACTTAAAAATCGGGGGCCTTACAGTACTGATAGACTAATTCAAGAAACTTTGATCGAATGCCGCTTTTGAAGACTAAAATGGGCCTTGGGACACATTTTCCCTCCTTATTATGGAATCTCGCAACGAGGGTTTTACATTTCAGATTATAGTAGCTCTATTTTAAGCTGCAGATTGATGGCAAGATTGCTAGTCCACTACCCGGAGTTCTGGAAGGCAATCAAGCCTACTACTAATACTGTTCTGTTATTCTTTCTGATCTTTTTTAAATTTGTGAATATGGACTTAGGCTGTTTTACGGTTTAGACCTTAAAACAGCCTAAGTCCACTTTCACAAATTTTTAAAAATATGCAAATCAGGAAACATGTGGTGGCCCAAACTGAGGTGCAGAGTAGCACTGATATAGGCCTCTTTTGGCATAATACACTTTAGGCCATAGCATTTTGCAAAATTTATTTCAGGCTGGCCGAAAACTTTGAATGCGTTTTTCTCGTTTCATCTATTTATGGACTGAGGCATTTCTTCGTCTGAACGCTTCAATTGTGTGTGAGAGTGTAGTCAGATCTATCGTGCAAGTGGTATAATTTGTTTCAGCTGAAGAGGTGTCCAGCGTGCACGGACAAGGCACTAAATGGAATTCAGAAGTCGGTGAGCCGACAGCCGGTCTCGAAATGGATTTGTCTACGCGCGTCAAATTCATCAGAAAGCACGGGCAGAGGTGCTGTGTGCGTAGTTGTATGACTGAGCGAGGTATGAAACGTGGTTTAGACTGGTCTACGAGTCAGCGGAGTCGGCCTATCTGATCCACCGGACCGACAATTCCAAGATCTGTACTGAACACGACACGCCTACGATTGGCATCAGATCTGAGGTGCTCAGTAGTAACTTTTAGCCGTTTCGAAATCTGTTAAGAAGTAATATGGCCCGCGCACATACATGTAACAGGTCCGGGCAGACATCGTGGTAGTGGGTTTCCGTCAGATTGAGGTCGAGGGGGTTCACCCATAAAACAGAAAGAGATCCCAAAATTTTAAAACGCTCCAAAACGCCTGAAACTGCGTTTTTAGCACGTTTTTTTTCAGTAAAGAGTTGAGTTGTCATCTGCATTATCAACTATTTGTAAAATAATTTTTGAAGGCCAAGAAAACTTTTTTTATGAAAATTTTTTCAAAATTTTTGCATGATATTTGGCTTGTAGGAGATGCAAGGATGCATCAGAAGCGACTTTAAATTCAAAATCTGATACTTTGGTTCAAGCATAGTGTTACAGCCTGAGACTAGATATTCTACTTGAAACATTGCTCGCAGACAAACAAAACCTTTTTTAGGCTTAGAATAGGTATGGAATTGATAGAATTGCTAGGCCAATATATGTCTGAGGCTAAATTCAGCGATTTCCCCACAATTTCCCCATACTTTCGTTCTGTCAAATAGCGTTTTAGAGCAGAAAATAACAAAAAATTACTTCTAAACACACCGATTTCTCCTAAATATATCAGCAGTGGAAACGCCAAATTTGGTTTCCAAAAACTTTTTGAGTGGATTGTTAGCTAAAAATTTGTGATTTCTGAGCCAGCCAGTTTGTTAGTACTGGAACCGCAACTAGTGTTTGTATTTTTTGGGTGGGTGGGTCCCTCCTAAGCTGTCTCGGGGTGGGTGGTGGATTTGGCCTTTCTTTCTACCTGGGGGAGTACGCCCCCCTAGTACATGTAAGCCAACGCAGCTACTGAATTTAACAGTCACCGGTACCACTATGTCTCTGACTGTTTAAGCACAAACAATTTTGAGTGCTTGAAATCACCCTGGTAATCACCTGTCGGATAGTTTTGTTTCTTGCGTAGAAAAATGCACAGGAAAATTCAGTGTTGTCTGTGCCGATATAAAAGTGCGATAGTAGTGAGACTGTGGTTTCAGCTGATAAACGGCGTGGAGTTCTTGACAGAGACGTATCCGGAGTACGTGCCAGTAGTTGATATCGAGCTGGAGACAGATGAACTGAAAGTTAGTCGATTTCTTTTTCTACTCTTGGCTACAGTCGGTCTGTTTAGTTGGAGCTGGCCACGCTGCTGTTCGAACGCGGGTTGTTAATGGCTGAGTGCGAGAATGTGCCTTGATTGTTTGATCTTTGGTCTCTATTCTTTTGTTTCTGTTACTCTTTCCATAGGTTGCCGGTCGGTACAAAGTAGACTGAATTGTTAGCGATTCGTTTGTTGAACCGGTGCATCCGGTTAGCTGTTGAAAATCTCTGCAGAGGAGTATCTTATGAAGTATAAATTTTGAAGTCTCTGCTATGGACTGATTATAGTTTGGTTGCCTAGTATGGTTCCGTGTGCTATTACTTAAAGCAAGAATGCGTTCTTGCTTATAGGTTTCTCTTGTTTGTGACGAAGCAAGCCTACATAGCTTTGAAGGAGCATTGCGCAATGTCCTCAAGCCAGGAGTCAGATTTGTGTTTGCGCTTTGAACCTCTCGCTTGCGAGTTACCGGTGTTTGTACGTGAAGCCTTGTACAGTCAATCGTTTTTGAGCGCTCATCGGTTCGCCGGATCGGGTAAGCAACATAATTTCCGTTCTGGTTTTTATTTTCAGTCGGATTTAGAGATCTTAGGTTTCACATTTTTAAAGTTGGTCGCTCATGAGCCAGCAGATTGGTCCAGTATGGATTCATAGCCCTGAATGAATGGCTATTGAAAAACATATATAATAAAACGCAGATGTACACCAGAGCGAGCCAGCAATAACCCAATAGGGCCACATTCGAGGTAAACACTTGGGGGCTGAGACGGGCTCGAACCCCTATGTGTCACGCGCCGTTAGCATGATAGGCAAGATGCTACCCAATGCACCACGGACGCGGACGAATCTCATTGTCTACAGCGTGCGCAAATCTAAGCGAATTCGGTTAAAATATTAGAATTAGTTATGGCCGGTAAACGCATGGGCTGGACGCCCTATATAGCTACTTATCGGCACGGTTGCAGAGTATTTTCCGTGCTCTCTGTCACTGGATGGTAGAGGGTGGGTGTGGATGGTGTGCAGTCGCCGTCTGTTCGTCTGGTCGTCTTTGTGTGGCGACCAGGACACCCCCACCTCCTACACACTGTCGCTGCCTCCCAGCGGTCTCAACTACTCCGCCGAGCTGGTGGTGCCTTTCGGTGCTGCGGCCAAAGGTTTATTTTGTTTGACTTTCGGTCAACAGTTCAACCTTTTTCTCTTCTCAGAGCGACATTCCCCTAGTGTGCTGGTGGCGAGTCCGGAAGGAGTGTTCAAGCTCTGGGAGTCTGCCTGCAACAACGCCAAGTCGCACGAGTTTTCGCTCGATCTCAAGGGCCAAGTCAGTCAGTCGCTCTGTCGGCTGGCGGTACGCTTCTTTTGATTCTGTCGTCAAAATTTTTACCTGCTCTTCCTGTTTTAGAATGGCAGTTTCCTGTTGGCCACCACTACTTGTAATCTCTACTTGATCCACGTCGTCAGAGACAATTGCAACAAGGTTACGGTACGTGACTCTACTACTTCTTTTTCGATTTAACTTCCTGGCATAGAACAGTCAGGCACTTAACGCCGTTTATGGTGCTGGCACCGTATATGGTACTGATACCTAGGCTAGTGGCTCCATATGGTACCCTCACGTTACCCATACATAGGCCGCGCGGTCCCGGGCGATTTGCCCACCCCCAACTTGGGCTCGACAACCCCTCCCCCCGAAACGACCCCACCCACCCACCTGAAAACGACTTTTGTTCCTATGTCCGCCCCCAAAATCGCCGCGACCCTCCACCAAACCGGCAGCCCACCCCTAAATTATCGGATTTTGACTACTTCCGGCCTATGGATGTTGGTACCATTATGGTATCCCTACTATGGCATTGGTACCTGTACCGGTCCGGTACCATATGGCACCAATCAGACATAGGCAAAGGGGGTCTGAAGTGGGTAATTTATGATAAAAACATGTCTAAACTGGGTGTAAATGAGCTCAGAATAGATCATTTTAACCTATTTAGCGAAAAATAAGCCTAAGATCCTTAATTTCAGTAAAAAATCGGACTTTTTAGCTTATCATCCCCTCAACCTCCCTCAGACGCCGCTACCCCCTCAGGATTCAGAAATTTACCACCCCTCAGCCGAAATTTTGGCCCATGTCTCGTACCAATCCGTTCAGATTTCGTACCATATGGTGGTAGTGGTACCATATATGGTACCGGCACCCATGGCCATGTTACAACCACATTCCCCGAACGTGGGGGTGCCATATGTTACCGGTAGCTAGCCTAGTGGCAGCCAGATATGGGCAACGGGGGCTGAGGGGGGTTGGCCCCCCCCCCTCAGGCTCTGACCTACCCCCTCAGGAATTTTTTGGAAGAATTCTGTATAGAAAATTATGATAGAAATATTCCTGGATTAGGTTTAAATGAGCTCAGAATATTTTAATGAAAAATATGCCAAAAAAACTTGATTTTAGGATTTTAGCCAAAAATCGGACTTTTTGGGTTACCACCCCCTCAGCCCCACTCAGGAGCTCCTACCCTCCCCTCTGCCCCCTCAGCAATTGAAAATTCTACCCACCCCCCTCAGCCGAAATGCTAGCCCATGTCTGGTGCCAGCACCATAAACGGCGTCAAGTGGCAGACTGTAGAAGCGCCAGAAGAATGGCATCGTTTCAGGGTCTCAGCGGAGAGGGGTTAGGGTGGTCGCAAGGCTACATGTCGGGCATCAGTCGCCGTTTCTCGTCGTTGTTGTTCGCCAATGCTGCGTCGACGGAGAAGCGGTTGGTTCGCGTCTGCACGCAACAAAGCGGCAGCCACTTGCTCGCGCTGCTATTGTCGGCGCGCGGCCTGCAGTCGTGGAATGTGGGCGCTCTGGCGCAGCACTGCGCTATGCAGTGGGACGTCGATCTTAGCAGATTGGTGGCCGACTGCATGATGGAGGCTGTTTGGGTGAGCGCTCATCTCCTATTCTGGGTTTGCTACCGTACAAGCATTGTAGCATTTGCGCAGTGAGGCTGCACAAGCGAGGTACAGAGACCAGGTGAAGACCTGGCTGATTGACGCCACTCCCCACAAAGACGGACTGCTCATACTCTTTGCCGCTTGCAATAGAGCCATCAGTACCGAACTGCATTTTGGCTTAGGTGCTGCTTTCGTGCTTTACCGTCTTTTTGTATGCGTGTCACGCGTCAAGAAATTTCTGACTGTAACAGTTGTATAAATAATCTGCTCAACAGTTTAGGCTACTGCGACGAGCTTCTAATGGCTGTCTCTGAATTTACTTGGTTTTCTCCTGTAAAGTTAGTCAGCAAGTGCAGGGTAAGGTCAAGACGTATGGCTGTTCTGTTTTCGTATTTATTGGTATGGTTTCAGATGAAGTCGGACGACGAAACGTTGTGCGTGCGTCTGTTCTCAGTGGCCGGTCAGTCGTCGCTCAGCTGGCCGCTGTTCATCTGTCAACTGACCGGTGCCACGGCTGTCAAACTGCCGGACATTCTGTCGCAGGACCAACAACTTCTAACCGACTCTCAGCTGCTCCACTTCTCTTTCGGCACTGACTCTGTGCTGGGAATAGGTCAGTGTTGGAGGAATTAACTAACCTAAACTTTTTGCTATTATGTACGGTCTGGCACTTAACGCCGTTTATGGTAGTGTACGGTACCTACATTTAGGCTAGTGGCACCTATGGTAGACCCCAACATACATGTAACAGGCCATCCGCCGAAGGGGGTTGGGGGAGTCTGGCGCCGGCCGGGGGGTCTGAGCCCAAATTTTGGGAGGGGGTTCGGCACTCAAAAACCCTCAAAAATCGAAAGAAAAATCGCAATTTTTTGGCTAAAAATCGTTAAAAAATCGCTAATTTTGGCTGAAATGCAGCTTAAAAGTGCTGTTTTTGCAGACGATTTTGGCAATTTTTGTGTCTGAAATTGTAAAAAATGGCAACAATTTGCTCAAAAAATTTCTTGCCAGAAAAATCGTAGAGGGGGTCGGAAAAATCGTCTCGGGGGGGGGGGTCCCATCCGGCGGGTCGGGTCTAAGTCGGGTGGGGGCAGAGCCCCCAGACCCAACATGTATGGACCCCACGTTCGGAGACTGTTGGTGCCATATGTGGTACCGACACTATGGTGCGAGTACCATAAATGACGTTAAGTGCCTGACTGTATTAGCCGGGGCTCGCTGGCGGTTTGTGATTATGGCCACTTCCTCAGACCCCACTTTTCCCACTTTTTCTGTTTAGGCTGCAACGATCGACAGTGCGTGTTGTTGTTGAAGGAGGCCGGGTTGGGCTGTCTGAAGGTGCTGCCCAAGTAAAAATTTATGAGCGACACTTCAGTTGTCGCAGTGGCAGCCAACCAATTTCAGAGATCTGGAAAAGTCGGATGACGACTCCGAATTAACCGTTGCTGGTCGACTTCTGCCTGCCACCGGTGACACCACACTGCAACTTTCCGACAAAACAACCCTCTTCCGACAAGCTTTTGTGCAGTTCATCGGCAAGAAACTGGTCGGTCTGTCTATTTTCCTGTCTCTCTTAACAGTACGTAGGTTCGGTTGAAGGACGAAGCACTGGTTACTGTGAGTCAGCTGAGTTTGTCGAAAAGCTGGGAGACCGACCTGCCCTGTCTGGTCTCTGATTTGGTCACAGCCATCACGGATGATCTGCCGGCCGCCGATCCCAGGTGGCAGACGCATGCCACTGCTGGTGCGAGTGTTCTGAGTAATAATTATTATTTTATTAATAATAGTGGTTGCAGTTTACAGCAGTCAGTCGCTGCTGTTGCGGTACCAGTTGGAGGACAAGGCAGAAACTCTCGAGTTGGCTGTCAAGTTTTTGAAGACCGCCACGCTCTGGCAGAAAGTGAGTTTTGTTTTTTTTTTGATGATTTTAAGCTTAGTTCTTTTAGCTGGATTCGTCTGCCAAATCCGAACGAAGAGACGTACGATTGCAGGTGGCAGAATACACAGAGAAGTTGTGTGCCGCCATTGCTATGGTGGTGGCTACTCAAGACAAGTACTGCTTTTTTTGTGCAGCGGTCCGTGTGATCAAATTAACGATTATAGTAGTTCTGACTTCCTAAACGAAGCGATGAAGCTGGTGGTTGAGCAGAGAAGTTCGGTTGATCCTGAGACACGTAAACATCGACAGCTTCCTGTCAAAGATCGATTCTTTTGGAAGGTTTCGGTTTCCCTTGTCGTCTGTAGACAGTTTGGATAATGCTTCATTGTAGATTTCGCAATTTCATGAAATTCTGGAGAGCATGGTGCAGGTAGAGAAGAATCTGATCAGCTCGCTGACAGACATCGCTGACCGTATAGCGCTGGTAGGCGATGTAGCAGCTCTGCTCTGCAAATGTTTGGCGGCCGTTTCCAAAAAACGATCGTCACGCGGACCTGTTTGGATCGATCTGCCCAGTCAGAACGTAGTGCCGGCTCATATTTGGACTCTGCATTGGGCCATGAGACAGGCCTTTACCTCACAGGTTGGCATTTTATGGTTCTATTGTACATGTTTCGCATCGATATTTGTTGTGCGAAAAAGAAGGAAAGACGCAAAATTTACTTGGAACAGTAAAAATCAGTTTTCCTAGAAAACTCAGAAATCGATGGTTTGGTCAAAACCTAGCAGTAGCATGATAGCTCTCAAAGTCTGCAATTTCTCGGCATTTTCAGCTTTCTGGGCGTTTTTTTGTACACAACCCCTCCCCTAAAAATTTGCGCTCAAACCCCAGGCCATCGCCAGACCCGCAACCTCCTCCGCCATCGGCGGATGGCCTGTTACATGTATGTTCTGAAAACTGTATCCATACATGTAACAGGTCATCCGCCGAAGGGGAGGGGGTTAGGGGGGTCTGGCGCCGGCCGGGGGTCTGAGCCAAAATTTTGGGAGGGGGTTGGGCACTAAAAAACGCTCAAAAATCGAAAAATTCGCAATTTTTGGCTAAAAATCGCCAAAAATCGCTAATTTGGGCTGAAATACAGATAAGAAGTGCTGTCTTGCAGGCGATTTTGGAAATTTTTGTGTCTGAAATTGTAAAAAATCGCAAAAATTTGCTCAAAAATTACTTGCCAGAAAAATCGGAGGGGGGGGGTCGGCAAAATCGTCTCGGGGGGGGGGGGGTTCCCATCCGTGGGGGTCTGGCCTAAGTCGGGTGGGGGTAGACCCCCAGACCCCCCTGTTGCATGTATGACTGTATCAATATAATGCATGAAATTTTCACGCAAATACCCCGTACGTTAGCGAACATTCTTCAAATTTCAGTTCATTTGGCAAATATTTGCGGAACTGTTAGCAAAAAAGTTTCCATTTTTAACGTAATTTCTATAGGCATCATCAAAACCAGAATATCGTATTTTACATTCAGATGTTCTTCTCTGCCCTTGTTTTGTAACGATGGACAGCTTTTGTTAACTTAAAAATCGTTTGCTAGCGTGTTAAAATTGGCCTATTTAACTAAGACCATGGTCTTTTAACTGGAAAATTCATGTGAATGAACCCAGTTTTCTGACCACCTATTAGAAGACCATGGTCCTATAACTGGAAACAAAAACCTATTTAAAGACCATGGTCTTCTAACTATGGTGGTCTTATAAGCGGAAATCTCCGGTACGCTAAGTTTTAGCGCACAAACTCTCCGCTATTTTGAAACATTTCAAATTACGTCAAATTTGGCCAAGGTTTGCGGAAATGACAGCAAACAGAAATGTTTCCATTTCTGAGCCACCTTTTAGAAGTGAAATTGCTATTAGATTTTTTCGAAGTATCGACCGCGATGCGATAGAATTAAACCGATACCGTAAGTGGCAATCAAACCGTTAAAGGTGGACTTGTTCAGTTCGAGCTGTGTGTGCAGTACATCGAGGAGTGTCCGGACACATCGCAGCGGTCGGTGCTGGCCGGTCAGGCAGCCGAGTTGGCCGACTTTGTGCTGTCAGACGCCGGCTTCTTCGAGAAAGAGAGCACTCAAAAACGGTCTCTCATCCGTTCATTGATGTCGGTGCGCGAATACGCGCGAGCGCTAACGCTGGCCGAGAAGTTCAGAGATTTTGAGTCGCTGATCGAACTGGCCGAAATGCACGACGACAAGGAACAACTGCTGACTACTTGGAAGGACCGATATGCAGACCACAACTTCTCCGACTACCTCTACCACTACTACCTGAAAAAAGGTGCTACCTACGTACTGTACACGTAGCTAGCTGCTCCGCTGCTGGGCAGAGTTTTTACGCTACGTCGTCTGTTTATTGTTTTCTGTTGCAGGCAGAACAACAGAGTTGCTGTCTCAGTCTCAGTCGCAAGCCAACGCATCAAATGGACTGGGCAAGTTTTTGGAACGTCGCAAAGACCTCAGCTGGTTGCTCGATTTCAAGAATGATAACTTTGCCAAGGTGCGAATGTTTGCTCTTCCGATCGAATCGCCTCTTTCGATATTGTTTTAGGGCAGCAAAACATTGGCAGAGTTGGCGCGTTCTGAGAGCCGGTTGGCAGCTAGGAAAAAGGTACTACAGTCTAAAGTGAATATAAACGCAAACAGGAGGTTTGTATTTTGCACTTTGGTTAACTCCGAGTTTTCTGAAAAGCAAATTTTCGACCAGTTTGATCCTACAATTTTGAATTGAACCAATGCAAATACAAATATTAGAAACAATTAAGTTGTGGGTTATTGAATTGCGACATATATTGTTTTGCAGACGTTTGCCAGTCTGGCAAAGCTGGCCGCTCTAGCCGAGGATTGGCCGGATACTCCGCTGGTGGCCGAAATGGATCTGCTGCTGGTAGTTTTAGCCCACCAGGACCGGTTGCCGGTTGCAGTTGTGACAGTAAGTGTTCTACTGCTGTCTCCAGATTATTGTAACAGTTTCAGAACGCTGGCTACGATCCGTCTAAAATGCCTCCTCTTCCTTACGACCGGTTGGTTGAGGTTGTGCACTTTCTCTTTTAACTACAAATGCTAAGTCGATCTGTTCAGTTGTACTGCTCAGACCCGGAAGCCTCCGAATGGTCGCTGGGTCGTGCCTTCGATCTGTTAGCTCTGTACCACAACGAGGAATTGTTTGAACAATTGAAACTGATGATTTGGACTCGCGCTTTACTTTCGGACCACTGGAATGAGGTGCTCAGTTCCGACTCACCCCTGGACGCCGCCAAAAACACCGTCTTCTATCGGTCGTTGGATGTGCTGTGCAAAACCGGTATGATCGACCATTTTCTTCTCTGTGTAGCCTTCCATTGGGTCTGATCTGATCTGTGCTGAGCTTAGGTGACTGTTGAGTGTTGATCAGTTTCAGACTACGAGTGGTCGGTACTTCAGTCTCTGCTGCCCACTGTCAGCCAACTGTTGAGCGCTCCGGAATTGGCGCCTTTGGCGGCAAATGCAAATTTCAAGTATCTGCTGGCAACTGGCGACGAGATTGTCAGGAGACAACTGCTGGAGAGGAAACGAGCCGAGGACAGTGACGATGAGACTTCGTTTAGACACCACGACACTGATGTCGCCATGGACGCCTGCTAATTAATGTCTTGCATTTTTCCTTTGCATAAATCTTGTTTTTTTTTGTTGCTCAACGTTTTTAAGTGTAAATTCACAATGGCTGCTTGGCGAGTACCTTCTGTCTGATTATTCGTCAATTTCTACTGAATCATGCCTCTAAACAGTTCTCCGCACAACGTTTGTATGGTCCGCCAGCTTAGATGCTGCCCTTGAGTTGAATTTGAACCTGTACTACCCTAGACCTTTCTGTTTAGACCGATACAAATGCAGACCCTTACTTGCTCAAGAGCCCAGGTCAACTTGCCAGTAGTTCTTCGAAACGGTCAGAGTTTTAGGTGTGTTGTCTAGTCTTGCATTGACATGCCTACTTGTCTGTTAGTTTGCCTGCTGGGCATTCCTGCCTCCGGAAAATCCACCATTTGTGCGTCTTTGTCCGCTCTCTCCGGTTCACAGCGGTGCTTTGTTCACGTCTGTTACGACTCGATTTTAAATGACAGAACCGACTGGAACGATCCCAGCTATAGCTGGAAGGCGGAGCGACTGACTGTCATTCAGTTTGTCGACTGGCTGTTGGCCTATTTGCATGGCTCTCAGAGCTATTGCCACCTATTCAAACACTTCCTGTCTGCGTTGAGCATCGACCTGCAGCAACTGTTGGCTAGCAAACAGGTTGTATTATTGCTGGACGACAATTTTTATTACGGCAGCATGCGCTACCCCTACTGGCAGTTGGCCAGAAAGTATAGAATTGGCTTTGGTCAGGTTTTGGTATCTTGCTCAGAAGCTGAGGCCAAGCGGCGGAATGCTGTTAGACCGGAGAGCCAAAAGGTGCCAGATTTGGTGATCGTAAGAATGCTAAGCAAGCTGGAACCCCCGCAGCCGGAACTGAACGACTGGGAACGATTTTCACACTTTCATTCCGACCAGTGTCCTGCCGATCTGGGCTGCTTACAAGTGTTGTTCACTGATATTCTGACCACTCCGGTGGAGCGAGTCAGTCCGGAGCAACTGTTGGAAGAGAAAGCCGAAAGCAGAAAGACAACGGCTGAGAGTGTTTTGCATCAGATCGATTTGACTTTGCGACAATGCGTGGCTGAAATTATGAAGGAAAAGCCATCGAAAGACTATGGCAAAAGACTGGCCAACGCTAAATTGAATGTCTTGAAGCAGTTCAAAGACGGTAATCTGCTGTGCACTGATCCGAAATCAGAAAAAGCAAACCTGAAGCGGCTGTTGTGTGATGAAACTGAGAAAATTTGATTTTTGTAAGTACCTATCTATCTTCTGCTTGTTATGCTTTTACGTACTAAATGCCTAGCGCCTACCTAGACCAACAAAAGACTAAATTTTAGTCGCACTGGGTTTTAGGTGGAGACAGAAGCCTGAGAATGTAGATCTGTTCATTGGAGTGATGCGTCACAGAGTTTGGCAGCTGCAACGAGTTAATGACTCTGAGATTGGTTTCAAAGTTCTCGGACGCTTTTCCAGATGTTCCGAAGGTTCGGACGACCTGGCCGATTTGCGAAATTACTTCCAATTGGACGCTGTAAACTTGCCGGAATTGTATGAAAGATGGTCGAAAGCCGATAAGAACTTCCGAAAACTGATTAAAAGCCGACGACAGTGTTTGGAAGGAATTTGTATTCTGGATCAACAGCCGTTGGAGTGTCTGTTCAGTTTTATTTGCTCTTCCAACAACAACATCAGCAGAATCTCCGGTTCGGTTGTTTCTCAGCTTTCCCGATTAGCCTCTCCACTTATCCTCTCCTTAGGTATGATTGAGCGAATGTGCGCTGCATTCGGCGAGAAAATCGAACTGGAAGATGGACAAACTTTTTATGACTTTCCTCAACTGGCCAGCTTGGCTGATTCGAATGTAAGTGTTGGTGTTTTTGTGAAAAGATTTCAGCTGCATAAGTGATTCTGATCAAATTTCAGGTATCAACTACTTTAACAGGTTTGGGCTTTGGTTATCGTGCGAACTATGTAAGCAAAAGTGCTGAAATACTGACGAAACTTGGCGGGGAAGGTTGGCTGCAGCAACTTAAAGAATGTGAAGATGCTAACAAAGTTAAAGCTCAACTTATGACCCTGAGCGGTGTCGGACCAAAGGTACGTACTGCACGGTGAGTTATGAATACATGTTCCTTGTTTAGTTTGTAAACGGTTGTTGTGACGTTTTTGCTTAGTTTCCCTTAAAAGCTATTTTGATCATACCTATACTTTTCTTTAACAATTTCTTTCGAATAATTCGTGACGTTGTCTGGATGAGGTGTGGTGGGACAGATCCGAAAGGGCGAAACCTCTCAAGCACATGTATTTCTACCGGTGCAATACATATGTCGAGAAATGCTGACTGTTTTAGCCTTGATTGTTTTGTTACAGCAAAGTGAGAGTGGTCCAGTTTACTGTGCAGTTTTTAGGTAGCCGATTGTGTTTCTCTGATGTCCCTCAGTAAGCCGTCAGTAGTACCGGTGGACACGCACGTTTGGCAGATCACAACCAACACTTACTGCCCAGAATTAAAGAAATTCAAAAATCTCAACTCCTCTCTTTACGAGCAGATCGGTATTTTTGCAAGAGTCCCATTGTTAGCTACATTGTACGTACAAATTTTGATTAATTCAGGTTGCTTTTACCGAGACCGTTTTGGCGAGTACGCAGGTTGGGCGCATTCCGTGCTTTTCAGCGCCGATTTGAAGCAGTTCTCGACAGCTGAGAAGCTGACGTCATCAGATGAGATGTCAGTGCCGACCAAAAAGCGCAAATCAAGGAGACATTGATGTTTTACTTCACTATGAAAAATGAATATTACGATAAAGTTTATTCACAGTTTGAGCGTAATTGCTTGACAGTTGCAGTTTATCTCTGCAGTATCTTTTACCGCACTAGTGGATTTCTGCTCGAATTGATTGTTGTCGGCGATTTTATTTTTGTGCAGTAGCGGGTGTGTATTAGTGGGTGCCCCTTTCCGGCCTGCGTAACGCCACTGTTTTTGTAAATCAATGTACTTGGGTGTAGAAAAGTGCGCGTATACAACGTACAGTATATCTGTACATACTTCAGCTGTGTGGTTTCCTGCATACAGTGTAGTACAGCAAGTGGTTTACTGTTTTCAGGATTTGTGTACTTGGACTGGGTTGTGCGTTGTATCACCGAAGTGGTTCAGTTGTCAGCCGGCAGAATGATAAAAACTTTAACGGTGGCTCTGAGCGCTGGGCAAAGCCGCAGCAGGTGCCTCGGTTTGAGCGATTGTTCTTGCCCGAAACACTGACGTCTTGCCTGGTAGTCTGCAGCCTAGACAAATATTTTCTTATCAGTGCGGCTTAGCTTAACTGATAAGCTCGTTCCTGGCATATTTTGGTTTGGTATTAGTTCCACCAGAACGTTGTGTATATCTGTCCGACCTAAGGTGTAGTAAGTAGTGCAGTAGACTATCTAACAGGTTGAGTAGAATTTAAACTGTGTCTTCGGATGTTTCCTTGGTCAAGTGTTCGATTTTAGCATGCGCAAGTTACTGGATTGGTATTTGCGCTGTCTCAAGCAGCATCCATGGAAGACTCAGATTGTCATGTCAGGTGTGATACCTCATAGTGTTGCGTACCTATTGTACGTTACTGCGTTTTCTCTAGGTGTTCTGGTGGGTTCGGGTGACGTTATAGCTCAAATGCTGGTTGAGAAAAAGTCGGTAGCTCAGTTCGAACCAACTCGTACGTGTCGCTTTATATTGCTTGGATCTCTCTATGTGGTGCGTGCTGACTGACTGTTTAGAGGAATGGAGTTGATTTTATACGATGGATTTTAGGCTCCTCTCTGTCGTGTCTGGTACAACTTTCTGTCCAGAACGTTCCTTGTCGGCAGTCAGAAAACGGCACCGCTCAAACGAATGGCCTGCGACCAGGTACATGCATTGGAGACTACGTAGATTACACAATCTTCCTTATCAACATCCTTATCTTCAGTTTGGTCTTGCCCCTTTTTCTCTCAGCACATTCATCTGTTTAAACGGAGCTCTGCAACGTGCACCTCTGGTTGAAATCAAGGAATTCTGGAGACAGGTACTGCTCTAGTATAGAATATTTACTTCTTTAATAGGTTTTATCCATTTTATCTTGAGTCACCTTAATAATCTTTGCGAACGTTTTTATATATTTAAAATAAGATTAGTAGTGTTAGTACATAAAAGATGATTAGCACCTGGATCAGTCGTTTGTTTGTAGAGCATACTCACTTTAATCTTTTTCTTTCACTTTATGATTGGTTGGTTGATGTTCGAAGCTGAAAAACGCCTACTTTCGGGAATCTATCGGAAGCCCTGTTCATTTGAATTTTTTGTTTACGGTTCTCGACGCGAATTTATTGAGTAGATAGATACTGTAGTGTTATTTTACCGTCGGTCTGGTATGCGTCATAGTTGCGTCAATTAGTACAGGGTGTCTCAAAAAATGATCACATTTCTTTTTACTGCCATTTCCGCAAATTTTGACCAAATAGGCTGAAATTTGGAACATAGGTGCCAAAATTCGGGGAATTTTATGTGTTAAAGTTTGGTGCACTAGGCTTGACTCATTCCCGAGAAATTTGAAAAAAAGTGAAATTTCGTAATTTCAATAGTGAAAGCCGGTTACGAAAAATGTAAACATTTCCTTTTCCTGTATCTTTTCTAATTTTTGTCGGAATTGGATGAAATTTGGAGTCTAAACGCAGAAGTTCAGGGTAATTCGTGTGTAAAAAGTTGACGCATGAACTCCAACGCTATCGTTAGAGTTTAGGCGATAATGTAATGCAACGTTTTTTCGGTGACCGGCTTTCACTATTGATTTAACAAATTTCACTTTTTTTGAAATTTCTCGGGAATGAGTCAAGCCTAGTGCACCAAACTTTAACACATAAAATTCCCCGAATTTTGGCTCCTATAGTCCAAATTTCAGCCTATTTGGTCAACATTTGCGGAAATGGCAGTAAAAACAAATGTGATCATTTTTTTGAGACACCCTGTATATCACTTTGGTAGGGTGGCTGATTTGTTTAACTTGAGCGTAACCACAGGTTGAAAGCTCGATTAGAGCATGAACTAATGCTTAAATTAAATCCTGATTCTAAACCTGAGCCCGAAACTACGCACAAGCATAAATATATATCGGTAATTGCGATGTGGGGGGTACTGTCCGAGTACAAAATTTTCGGCAGCTTTTTTACCAAGGGCCGTAAGCAGATACCGCGTTACGGTAGTTACTTGATTTTCAGGAAAAATTACCGGGCTTCCGATAGGTTCCCACGGTATAGAAAGATTTGGAAAGGTTATCAAGTTACTTGCAGAACATCGGCGCAGTGTACAGGACGAATTTGATGGTGTGGCCGGCGGTGCAGGCGGTCAACTTCTACTGGGTGCCCATTCAACACCAAGTCATATTCGTACAGTTCGTGGCCATCTTCTGGAACATTTATCTGGCATATCGCACTAACCACGATATTCACGACGAGCTTACCCACACTCACGTTGTCTGAGACTGTGCACTTACTTGCTTGTCTGCACAAATTTGCCTTACTGTTTTCTGCTCAATAAAACCCAATCCACCATGCTCAAATTGTGTCGTAATTTTTCTACCAAGCTCAGCATTAGCGAGAAAGTTAGAGCGGCATTGTTCGAAGATCGCCCTGTGGTAGCGCTGGAATCGACTGTAATCACGCACGGATTACCGCACCCACATAATCTCGAGTGAGGTTCAGTTTGAAAACTCTTTAACGTGATTTGTTTGAGTTAAGCAGCCTCTTTAACGTGATTTGCTTCAGAACAGCAATTTCTCTTGAAAGAACTGCCGAAAGGAATGGTTGTGTTCCGGCCACGATTGCGTTGCTGGATGGAAAGATTAATGTTGGTATGTTGGTTTGTTAGTCGGTCGCTCGTACGTATAAAAGTGAGTAGGCGTTTTCAGGTTTATCTCAAACGCAGTTGCAAACAGTGGCTGAATGTAAGACGGCGCGCAAAGTTTCACGGAGGGACATTCCTGCATGTTTAGCTGCTGTAAGTGAAACGTACTGGTTTACTGATCAGCGCGCATATAAGCAACAAGTATCACACACAACACAACAACTCACAGCAGGTACAGTCCTAATACAGGCAGGCAATTAACGCCGTTTATGGTACCGGTACTTAAGGTAGTTGCACCATACAGGTACCGGCATATACGCTGGGGCATGATTTTCTTCTACACTGTATGGCTGCCTGACTGCCTTCCTCCTTTATCCTTTCAGAAGAATATCGGTGGTACAACCGTCTCTGCTACTATGATAGCGGCTGATTGGGCTGGAATCGACATTTTTGCCACTGGAGGAATTGGCCGGTACGCTACTATTAGGCGACGCCGATTAGGCGATGCCGATTAGGCGACGCCGATTAGGCGATGGTACTATTAGGCGACAAAAAACATTAATAGACAATAGTACCAATTGGCTGCCCTTCCGAATCAATCAAGGGTCAAGGGCCACGTTCGGCTGTAAGCCTAAATGCGCTATTTTTAACTATGCACGGCTAAGTGGCACTAAAATCATGTCTCGTTAATCTTATAACTCGTTAACTTATAGCTAAACAAGGCCCTCACTGTTTCTAACTCAGATGCTGGCATTTGCCACTATTTCCCAGCTTGCGTCAAGCACGCGAGCGGCGTCGGCTTTTCTATTTTTCCAGTTGCTATGTTCATTAACGAACTTTCGATGCAGACGATCCCACCAGTAACTTTGCGGAAGCAGCTCACAGAGTTTCGCAGCGAGAATTTGAAGTGGCGCGTCCATCCATTGGACGCTTTCTTTGGCTGGCGCCTTATAAATGTTCTGCATTTAGGTATCAACATGCATACATGTGCCGGAAAAGTGGGTTGGGGTAGTCAAAATCCGAAAATTTGGTGGTGGGCCGGCCGGTTTGGGGGGTCGCGGCGGTTTTGGTGTGTTGGGTCAGGAACAAAAGTCGGCTTCAGGTGGGTGGGTGGGGTCCTTTTGGAAGCGGTAGAGAGAGCCAAAGTTGGGGGTGGGGCAAACCCCCGGACCCCCCGCGGCCCATGTATGGTGACATGTGCAGAAATCCCGACATGTTTTCTACTCTACTAATAATGAGCGCTCAGTGATTTGGAAATTATCCATCCATGGTGTTGCACCTATTTTTTAAATGAGTCCTTGAAATTTGTTTGCTATTCTGTTATGCTTTGTTTTAATTGCTGTTGTGCTGTTTGCATTGTTGTGCTATGTTTTAGTGGTACTTATGTTGCCGTTCGGACTTATTTAAAAAAAATTATTCCTGTCGCCTAATAGTACCGTCGCCTAATAGTACGCTAAATCGCCTAATCGGCGTCGCCTAATCGGCATCGCCTAATCGGCATCGCCTAATAGTCCTGCTTCGGAATTGGCGGTGTGCACAGAGGAGCCGAGCAAAGTTTGTTCCGTGACCTTTTGTGGTCAACTGCGTACTCATTGCTGCATTGTAGGTTTCGATATAAGCGCAGACCTAGTTGAGCTGGGAAGAACGCCGGTGACTGTGGTATGCGCAGGAGTAAAATCCATTTTAGACATCCAGAAGACTCTGGAAGTTTTGGTGAGTGGGTTGAGTACGTAGCGTACTTGTTGAGTTCACGATAAATTTTGGAGGAAACGCAAGGCGTACCGGTGGTCGTTTTCGGTGACTCCCGCCAATTTCCCGGATTTTTTACCTCCACCACTGGAATAGATGCGCCATACTGCTGCAACGACCCGGTTGAATTAGCTAATTTGCTAGGTAGAAAAGAAAATTACTGTTTTTTTGTCAATGGCAACATCTATTTTATTCTACAGACTACTGGAAAGAGCTGAAAATGTCAAATGGCGTGCTTGTTGCCTGTCCTATTCCTAAAGATCAGGAAGCTGAAGGAAAAGCAATAGAAGCAGCAATTCAAACAGCTTTGACCGAAGCCACGTACGTACAGTGTAGACTTTCGGAAGGAGCTGCCACAGTAAACCGATCGATTTATTAAAGCAATCGGTTTCTTTCTACTTCTGCTACTGATTCCTCAAACGTTGTACAGTACTTTGTGTTACATAGTGGTCAGGTTTCAGGCGCCGAAGTGTTAAAGGGCAATCATTGACTCCATTTCTGCTGAACAGAGTGAATGAGTTAACCGATGGAAAGTCTCTCACCTCAAGTAAGCAAGTTATTATCTAGCTGCGTACCTTGATGTTTTTATTTTTATGTGCACACAGGTGTCAATGGCAGCTTGTAACTGACGGCCATTTTAGCTTTCGGTTCCGTACGTACTGTATTAAGCGATTTTTTCTTCAGACAAGGCTTTGCTGGAGAACAATGTGAGGCAGGCTTGTCTCATAGCGAAAAGCTGGCAACAAATGAAACGCCACAAAAACCGACAGTCGGGTGTGGTTAGGTTATCTTCTGAAAAACAGCAACGGGACGAATCAAAAAAGAAACACAAAGTGGTGCGGTAATTTTTTTTTACAAAAGCTCGATTCCATTCTCAGTAATTCTTCAAACCTCTCTCAGTAGGCCTACTGTTAATTCAAGTTTTCGTTCTTTCTATTCTATTTGTCAACAAGCGTCGGCCTTACGAAGTTTATTTGGGTGCACAACAGATTGATTGAATTGTTGCAGACAGTGATTGGTGGTACGATTGTGGATTCGTACATAAAACTGGAGGAAGAAATACACGTACGAATTTACTATAGTGAAGAGTTAGTGTACCTACAGTACAGTACGTAGTTATTGTAGCTTTAGTTGGACGGTAGGACCCAACCGGCTCAGCTGTTTCAATCCTGTGGTGGTGTGGGCAGAAATCACGCTGACGCACTTACACGACTGGGACTCGAAGTGCTCTTTCTTTCCTGTATAGGGCAGGACTCTAATGCTGCCTTTTTCTGCCAAACCTGCGCTCATATGGTAAATGTGTCTGACAGGTCATCTTTTTCACATACACACATCTTTGATTACTGTAGAACCTGGATCACGTAAAAAGAGTGTCAGAGATAGGCACCGGGTCGTACATGGCGCTCAGTCAGATGGGCTCTGTCAAATTCTCCGCCGCAATAGCTGTCGACCAAGTCTGCAATCAGATAACCCAGGACTACGTAATGTACTTAGATTTCAAGCTGTCTTATGCTGACTGACATGAGTAAAAGGTTGTAGATAGAATCGTATGAGCAAGAAATCTCAGAAAGCAGACTGGTTCTACTTGATGGAAATCTCAGCGTGCAAGCTCTGCGGTCGGCTTGTCGTCTCTGCCACCGTCACAAGATTCCAAGTAGGCCATATTTCTGCGTTTGTACATTCTACACTTACGTAATCTGTATGTCTCAGTTTGGTTTGAACCTGCTGATTTGACCAAAGTGCGACGAATCTTTGACGCTCACAGTTGGCCGTATTTAACAGTGGTTTCACCGAATCGCTCCGAGTGTTTGCAGTTGTTCAACAGATTAGGATTGGACGCTACACAAGGTGTGCAGTACGTACGAACGTGTTTTATGTTGGCGTATTCTCGCTGCTCAATTTCTCTTTAACAACTTGTATAAACCTAGAACCGCAGCCAAGGTATGTAGCGGTGTGGAGGTCGTATTGCTGTCCAGTAATTCTGGGTGCCAACTGTTTTAGACCAACAGAAGGATTTGAATCAGTTACTTTCCGTTGTGGAGCGCGACTTACCACGATTTCTTGATGGGTTGAAACTGTTTATCCTCACTCTGGGTGCTGACGGTGTTGTGGTGCTGCGCAGAACCGTACGTTCTTTTCGTTATGTTTTCATCACAATACACCTTAATACGATTTGATGGTGGGACCAATACCAAAGTCCTATGATCAGTCAGGCACAAAGGTACGTATCGCCCTACTTTCTCAGCCCAACCACTAGCTTCCAGCATATATACTTTGGATGGCTGTAATGGGGTGATGATTGCGAGATGTTGTAGGTTTGTGTTTAGAAAGACGAATCTGGGTTCGACTTCCACAGATACGACAAGCCGGAGTTTCCATCGCTTGTCTCAGATTCTGGAGCTGGAGATTGGTAATCACTTTGTGCGCCATTGAGGTGCATTTTGATGCGTATTTTTTATTAGTTTTAATGCCGGATTCATTTACGGACTTCTCAACGATTGGTCAACCGACCGCTGTGCCAGGTTCGGCTTACGATGCGCAGCAGTCTCTCTCGGCTCCAAAGAAACCGTGCCCGCCGCATTAGCTGATCTTGTTGCGTAAACGCGCTTCCGTACGCTCTACAAAGGCAGGATTGACGTCTGTCTTTGAATGCAGACCAAATCCGAACTGTATGAGGAGAGTGTGCTTGCACAGATTTATGCAGTGAGTGATAGGCTGCTAGTAAATGTGCAAAGAACAATCAGTTATGATATCAAACAAAACAAACAGACAATGTGTATGGGAGCTGAACAGAAACAATGGCACCCAACCACGTTTTAGTATTATTCAGAGCGTACACAACCTTACGCAGAGCCCATCCGAAAACCCCTTGCTTCAGTGGCACTGAATGGCTTGCGATAAGCCAGTCCAACAACCATACCCCATTAGCTATACCCACATTGGCTGTCCTGTCAAGCCCAGGCGGAGTTTTCGGAGAGGCCCTTCAGTTTACGTACTAGTTCGTCCTTTTCCAAAGAACGCTTTCGCTAGTGGAATGAATGCACACGCGGTCAACAGTAGCGTAGCCAGGATTTTCGAAAGCGGTGAAGAAGCCCGGCTGGGAATAGAACATTTGAAAAATTAGCTTTCAACATTTTAAAAGACATTTAGAGAATTTCTGTCACCCGGGTACGCCACTACCGGTACATTTCAACCAAGAGGACAATGTACAGCACCTAGGGGAGAGATAGACTGGCTGTTTGGCTGGCAACACTACTACGTATAACTGAAGCAAAAACGATCGGTGCTAAGATCTTCGAATCAGCACAGAAAGCAAGTTCTATTTACACCACATGGGCAAAGTTCACACACCTGGTTACGGTACTAACGGACGACATACTGTGACTATGTATTGCTAAGTACTGGCAAGTCAACAACTGTTACCATTTCAACTCGGTCCTACACAACTTTTCACACCACCCGCACAAACCAACCGTCCTTGTACCGCAACGACTTTCAGTCAGACCTCTGATAAGGGCTTTATTAAAAACAGTTTCTCTGCCGTCTTCTCCGACGTAAAAATAGGATGTCTGGTGTAGTGCGAGAGCAGATCGTCGAGCGATGAGAAACTGCGATTGCCGATCTTGAACACCGAACTGTCGGCCCGGTGCTCGACGTGAATCCAGAAGTGCTTGTTGCGTGTAGTGGCCTTCAGGGAAATTGAGTAGTCTCCCGGCTGAAACCACCACTCTTACCATTCTACAGACAACTCACTTACTTCTGGACCAAAATCTTTCCTATACCACTTTAACTCACCCATTTAGGCAAACACCAACCTTTCTGTTCGCCTAAACACTGTACGTGTGTGCCAAAAAAAACAACCCAGCAGATATTTTACAGTAGCAACCGCAAATTTCAACCGATTTGAATAAATCTATTTTTAAATGAAAGACAACTAAATTATTGAAAGATTGGTAATTTTTTTATTCCTGAGATATTTGCCTTCAAAGTCAAAACAGATTTTGGCAATGACCAAGAACGAATCCGTTGCAATAAATGCGTTTTACAATAAAGCAGATTCCTACTGCTGACGGCTAACGAGACTTTACTGGTGAAGTAACCGACTGTGTATGTCACCATTAAAACCTTGTGATGTTATCCATTAGCCGTAGGAATCCCTTTTAGTGTGAAGTGCCACGGATTAAAAAACTCTTGTCGACTGCCAAAATCTCTGCTTTGTAACTAAGCAGAGAATAATGATAAAAAATCACCAATCTTTCAAGAATTTATTTCTCTTTCATTTAAAAAAGATTCATTCAAATCGATTGAGATTTACGGCGGGTGCAGCAAAAAACCTGCTAGTAGGTTATTTTTTTTGGCACACCCTGTATTATTTAAAAAATGAGCGAATTATTAACTCCTTATGAAGCTCGGGCGGGACAGTTTTTGCCTCATAAACAAAGTTGTAAAGGGGTCGAGCTCTGCACTATGGCATAACCTAATCTGCGCAACGTTCCCTGGTAATGCTAATTTGCGCAACGCAATAAAATCAGCTAGATTGCACTTAAAGTTAGTTAGCACTTTGTGTTCGTCCCTCAAAACAACAACTAATACTACTACTACTGCTACTGCATGACTAATAACAACTTTAAGAAAAGGCGAAAATTTGTGACAGTGAACTGTTGAGAAGGTGAGAACAGAACTTCAATTAGGGACTAGCGAGGCAGGTTGGGGTATTGGCTAAGAGTAGAGCGTGCGAACGGAGGTGGTGGTACGGAGCAGCTAAAAACGCGCCGTCCGGGTGTCTGAGACGGCGCCGCTAAAAAACGCACACCCGGCGATCAATTCTTGACAGCCCCCGGCTCCGGCCTTCTTCCTGCCACCCGTCTGTTTGTCTGACTCATTCGGACTTAATTCCAGCCAGCAGCCAGCTGAATAGCTAACAACCGATCCAGTAGCGCACCGAACAAGCAAAAGCGCTACCCAGAACAGATCTGACCACCAGAGCACATACACACACAGCAGTTGCTGCAATAAAATAGAACTGAATCAACTAACACATTTTTGCTGCAGACCAAGCCCAGCGCCAAAACCGGTGAATGCATTCGCAAAATCGAGTTGCGTTGCGAAGAAACTAATTGTGCTTAAGCCTTTCAAAATCCTAGGCCATTTGAAAGAACGAACACTAAAATAAATTAATCATTGCATCTCCTAATAATAAGGCGAATCACTAACAGACAAGACTTGGTCCTGTTCGGATTTTCGCCCTTGACGACTATCTGCAGCTACGCTACTGATGATGATAAAGGCGAGTCAACTCACATTGCTTTCACTGTCTCTGACCACGAAATCGCCATCAATGCCAAACTCATTAAGTAGATTGTCGGCCTGATCTCGCGTCAGCACTCCGTAATACCAGGGTCTGTCTCTGAAAGGCCCGCTCAGGTCTTTTCTCCTCTCTGCTCGTCCGCTACAAGGTTGGTCGGGCTCTTGCGGCAGCTCTGGCTCTATCGACGGCATACTTGGAGCACTCGATATCACCTGTAAACAGCAGCCTTTCTTAATAAGCCAAAATGGCAGCTCAACTCGCTACCTCAATATAATTGGTGGGCACCAGACCAGTCTCTCCTCTCGAGTTCCTCGCTCGCCACCACTCCGGGTCATGGGCAGGGTGCTCGAAAATCCACAGCTTCTCGTTCTTCTCGAACGATAACTCCTCTGAAACACTCACTTCATCGCTACATATATGTCGCGTATTGGCCATCCGTCTGTTACGGCGGCCCCGGCATCGGCTAGTGCGCTTCTTTGTAAATTTATAACCGGTCGAAGCGACTGGACGCAGTCGACATAAAGCCCAACCCAACCCAGCCCAGAACACCGAAAGCCGGTGATGGCTAAAGGTAAATGGGAACCGAACCGCAATCATGTAACAGGTCATCCCCCAAAGGACGGAGGGGGTCTGGTGCCGGACGGGGGGTCTGAGCCCAAATTCAAGGGAGGAGAGGTTGGGCACAAAAACCGCTCAAAATCGCATTTTTCGGCTAAAATCGTAATTTCAGAAATAGCTAATTTGGACTCAAATACAACTAAAAAGTGCAGTTTTAAAAGCGATTTTGGCAATTTCTGAGTATGAAATTGTAATTGATTAATTGAAAATTGAAATTCGCTAAAAAATTACTTGGCAGAAAAAACGGCTCGGGGGTCCCCAACCGGGGGGGGGGGCTGGCTAGCCTAAGTCGGGTGGGGGCAGACCCCCTGTTACATGTATGGGGAAGCGAAACCGAGCTGCCGATGCACCTGATGACAGCAAATGGGATGGATGTCTGTAGGTAGGGCACTCAATTCAAATGCTCTATCTAATGAGAGTCTTGAGCTAATACTTTCTATCGAAGTTAACCATAAAAATTTCAAAACTGAACTGGTGTTTGTCAAATGTTAAGTGCCTGACCGCTTTGTACAGTTGGCAGTTGACAAAGTAAACGCTCGCCAGGAGCAGCAAAGTGTACCCGAATTTTGAGCGCGAAAATTGTAGAGCGCAACGACGATCTCCAGAACGTGACTCTGCGGTGGTTGAGCTTGAGGGGGCGAACAACCGTTGGGCGAACTGAACGCGCGCGGCTTCTCGGCGTCTTCGCTTATGTAATTGCTCGGAAACCAACCCACCTCTCCGTTGTACTGCAACTGCTTCATAAGGTCTGGCACAACAGACAATTAAACAATTAAGCAAGCTACATGTAGTAGTCCAAAAAATTTGGGTCTAACGCCAGACAGGGTAGTAGAACTGATGAGAACAAGAAGATTTGTGCTTAAATTTAGTGCTGCGTGTTAGTCAAACGGACAAAGAGAAACGCACCTCTCCTTTCCACCAGCCGTCCGAGCTTTTTTCCAGAACCGTAACCACGCCGCCTTTACGGAGACTCAACTCATCCTCTCTCTGAGGTTCGTAATTGTACTTCACAAACGCTACACAACTGGTGCTCACGTTTCCGGTCGCCATCGAACTGTTGTTCAACTGAAACAGCAGACATAAACCATTTATCATCGTCAAACAACACTCAGATTTATCGACACTTCGATCGAGACCTCTCACTCAGGTACCGGCACCATTTGTCGAAAAATCACTGACTGATAAAGAGCAAGGCAGAAAGCAAGCGGCCCTGCCGTAAGGAAACGCATATCGGGACAGGAGACTAGAGCGAGTTACATTGCGAAGGGAAATGAACTTGTAGCTGTCGCTTTTGACCAGTTGTTGGGCGGCGAGGCGGCGCCTCCAAAATTTCATTCTGCACGCGGTCGATCGGATGCTAATGAGGCTTTTCCGGCGGCCGCCACCAAACGAGGTTAATTGACACCAACAACACGGCGAGTGGAAGAGATGGGAAGCGGCCGGGCCGGTGCTGTGTAAATTTGCACTGACTCACACAACACAACAACACTACACAGCTGCTACGGCAGTCAGTCGGTCGGTCGGACCAAATCGAAGTCGGTGCATCAATGAAGCGTCTCCTTTTTTAAACACGCACCCGCCCTAAATCTCGCCTCATCGCAGCTGCTGCTTCTTGCCGCCGGCCGGAGCAGAAATTTGAATAACGCACCGGCCGAATTATAAATCAATTTGAAGCCTTTAGATAAGTAAAGTGCAGCGGCTAACTGACCTGACTAGACTGAGGACTGACTCTTTGGCCGCTGGACGAGCTGGTTGCGTTCATTCGGTTGCCCTGAGAATCGAGGAAAAAGGTGTTGCCGCCCGGACCCGGACTGCGCACCGGACTAGCCGTGTCTCCGTTGACCAAATCAACGGGCAGCTTAGACTTGGACGGCTTTCGACCCTTCAGAGTAGACTTCATCTTGTCCATCAGGCCCTCCTTACGTACGTAGTTCGATGGAACGTAGCCGACTCTGTTTTCGGAGTTTATCACCTAAATTGGTTGGTTGGTCTCTCACCTTCCCAACAAACTGAAAACGTTTCTGATGCCGAAGCGCTCAACTAACTGACAAGCCCAGACAGACGGCATCAAACGGGTAAGATTAATTACTCGTAGCTATTTTGTTACTGGCGCAACATCAAATCTTCCACTAAAATCAGAACAACTCATAAATCTGTGGAGTGGTTAACTCCCGTGTTGTAATGCGGTGAACCTTAGAGTAGGCGGACCTAATTTGGGTCGGAAAACCGACTTTTTGCCTACGTGGACGTATAAAAATGCCATTTCAGGGAAAGTGTCTAAATTAAAGGGCTGCCATTTTGTACAGATCTTCATGATGCGCCAGTAATGCGTTTGTCTTTCACCTACGGTAGCCCGCTTTTGGCCAAAAAAGTGGACCTAATTTGGGTCAGTTTGAGCCCCTCACGCGGCGCCCGTTTTCGTTATAATAAAGCGGTTTTCTTGCGGCAAAAGTGATAAAACAATTTTGATTAAATTAAGTCTTCCAACACAAGGTTATATTTAAGTACCTCTTGTTACGGTGGGCATTTCCGATTTCGATTTCTTCAATTAAAAAAATACCGTTTGCTCTGCGGCGTCAACAGAAAAAGAGATTGGGGACCCGCTTTATGTAAATCAGTTGTCCAAATTCAAGGGCAATCGAATGGTATGAAATGAACCACTTCCTCCATCCAGTCCAGCTACTCAGCGAAATGGAGCAACGGCTTTGTTTTCGGCGCTTTAAGGGTGTAAAAGTAGACCTAATTTGGGTCACGCCTGCTCTTTTGAATCTAAGCTGTTTGTATGCAAACAGTTCATAACTTACCAAAAACTTAAAGAAATAAATAAGCATGTTTTACTGCTTACAATTCAATGCTATGTAACTTAACTACGCGGACAACTAGGTCCCGAAAAAATTATGGAAGCACGCGTCATGTAAAATAATACCTCAGAAGAAGACCACTAACCGTTGAAACATGTAATAAAATAGGTTTTTAGCCTCTTTGGGATCCTTTACCAGCCACATTCTGTCGTTTATGAAAACCGAAATTTCCACAGTGCGCAGACAGACTTTTTCATCCCATCTAATGTTTTGAATAAGACCTCACAGGTTCAAAGTGATGAAAGGAAAGAGCTTGCATTTAGAGAACCGCCACAAGCTCAGACGCCAAAGGTTCTTAGCTTAGTTTTGGATTGTTAGCGACGTTGTTTCTGCTGGCAGTCAGACAAACTTCGAAAATTAGCCATTTTGAGGCACATACTTGCAGAGAATAAGTAAAAGACATCCCGGTGCACAGTTATGCAAAAATTTTCTACCTATTTTTATGGTTTTTCGACGATTTTGTAGAGACCGACCCAAATAAGGTCCATTACCCAAATTAGGTCCACCAACTCTAGATTCTTTACTCCTTGACCGAAAAATAGATGAATTTGATAAAAATCGGTCGTTTGGACTTAAATATCACCTCAGCCTTCACCTTAAACACTTAATCTACCTCAGCCGCCGCTACCTGCCTCCCAGCCGAAATACTGACTAAACTGACTAAACCATGACTAAAATAGGATTAGCGCATTTTACACACTTACAAATCAGCAGCACATTTTCGACGGTTCCCGAAAATAGTTTTGACGCCAAATAGCCAGTTGCATTGTACTGCAGTTCTATCTACCGACTATCTGGCCGCAGCACTACGTCTATAAAGAAGCTCCTATCTTGCAGCTTTTACTTGAAAGTTCGCTCTGACGCATCCTGACATCGACTTTCAAAAAGCGGAAAGCTATAAAAACAATTTCAAGAAAGATCATAATTAAACAAAATAGTTTGACTTGGCTCTCAAAAAATTGTTACAATACAGCTCAGCAGACCGCCACCGCTTCGGGTTATTTGCTTCAAACCAATGTATTTCCGATCCTCTCTGGCGTCTCTCGGCAGAGATTTTCAGAAGTTTTAGTTGGCAAATAATTAACGGTCAAAACACTTTTATAAAAACGTGTTTCCATTTCCATTTCGCAGAACTTTTAATAATATGGATAAATTTTCGACTTTGATGTTCCATCGGATTTGAATACGTGTGATTCAATTTGAACTAGAGCAGACTCTCTACTCACCTCACCCCCAGAAGATTGAGTTCTCTACCATTAATCAGACCTCCCACACCCTGAAAGTCATGGCCTGACCCCACAAATCGGTAGGTACAGTACACGTCCGTCCATACATATGAGAACTTCAGCACAGTAGGCAGTTCGAAGGGGCACCAACTGTAAGTAGGAATAGGAAAGAAAACCTATCTTTCTCCTAACATAGTCAGTGCTTTTAAATCACAAAAAATTAACAGACCACGGAAGGCCCGGATTTCAAAGAATCAAGCGCCTACCTTCCACCAGTTGCGGGAGTCGTCGAGAAGGGTGAGTCTTTCGCTTTTGGCGATGCTGAGTTCCATGGCCTCCTGCGCCTTGTAGTCGTATTTTGCCACAACAACTTCAGCCGACCAAGTGTCGGACATAGTTGTGAGTGCGCGCTGAAACAAGATGCCACTTTGTCACCAAATCCAATGGCACATTACACAGCGCTGGTCACAGTCAAGGTTGTCTCACAGGTGAATGAAACGCTTTAGAAAACTTCCAGAACTGAGAGAAGTTGGCAAGTAAAATAAGCCAAAGCCTGTCTTACTCAATGGCTATCTAGCGGCGCTGGCCGAGCGGCCAAATATTTGCCTAGAACAGCCAGTCGGTCAGGCAATCAGTCTCGGTGTTAATTACCAAACGCGTCAATTATGCATATTCGGCCGAAACATTAATCTGTGAAGATAGCGCGCTGACGCAGTAGCAGCACGAGTGCGGCAGGGATGCAGGAACACTTAAGATTAGAGAGCTTTACGAGCCATAAAGCAACAGACGCACACTCCCCACGCTAATCAATACGACACAAAGCCACACCAGCAGATTCATGTCTCAGTCTTGGTTCAACTAACCGTCTCCAATACCCTCCTCTACCCTTAATCGCCAGCGCCACATAAAACGCAAGAGCACTCTAAATTTAACTAACTAACCCTATCTCTCTAACTAACAACGAAGCATAACTCCGCACAGTGCCTTGACGAATAGAACAAGAAACGGATCTTTCAGACTAATTTTTAACTCCGCTTTTATCGTCCTTTGTGAACGATGTTTAAATGTTTTGACAAAAATTAAAATATACAAAATAAGAAAAACCGTGATCCGCGGTTGTTCGAGCCTGGCAACAATCCTGCGAGAGACAAAGCCATCCAATCATTTATTTAAACGTATTTAATCACAATGACATTTTGTGTTTTGTAAAAATTACTAACCGCTGACAGTGAATAACCTAAATAAACACCTCCTAGAACTTAGTGTATAATTAAACAGGGTCCGTCAAAAAAAAAAACAAACACGCAGATTTTTTACTGTAGCAACCGCAAATCTCAACCGATTTGAATGAATCCTTTTTAAATGAAAGATAAATAAACTCTTAAAAGACTGCTGAAATTTTTATTAATGTACTCTACTTAGTTCCTGAGATATTCGCTCTCAAAATTAAAAAAGTGATTTTGGCAGTTAAAGAAGAGGGATTTTTAATTATTCCGCTGCACTTCGTATTGAATCGGATTTCTGCTACTGCTAACGGCTATTGGAGGCTTTACTGGTGAAACACAAACTCGGTTTACCTCAACAGTAAGGTCTCGTTAGCCCTCGGCAGTAAGAATCAGTCTTATTGTGAAACGCAACGGAATAGATCTTGTGTTTTGCCAAAATCTGCTTCGACTTTGATGGGCAAGCTTGTTCATTGCTAAAATCTGTTTTGATTTTGAGGGCAAATATCTCAGGAACTAAGCAGGCAATCTTACTGAAGGTTTCATCAAACTTTCCAGAATTTATTTATATTTATTTCTTTCATCTTTCGGGGTCGTATTTTTTATGGACCCTGTAGATAAAAAATTCGCATCGCTTTTTCGGCCTTTACTTAAAGGATTCGTTCTTGGTTAGTTCTTCATCGATTTGACTAAGTGTTCAGCAATAATTCACAAAATGGCTAGATATTTTGTAAATTTTGGTAGAAAATTCCAACTGGTGCTGGTTTTATGACCCAAAAACTAAGAATCAGGGTGGTCTACGGAAATTCAAAATTTTCAAGTAATTCAAAGAGTATGGCTTTGAGGAAGGATTGGAGTTGCCATTGGGCATAACATACTGAGCGGGCAGCCCTGCAGCTGAAACAGCACTAAAATAGGGCAATTTCAAAAACATGGCTACATGTGACATTTCATCGTAAAACCAGTAAAATGACGATTCTGAAGATTTTCGACTTCCGAAAAACACTGTGGGGACGGTTTTTCTATGATTTGGAGCAGAGGTTTAACATCAGGTTCATTAATTTGCCGAATTCCCTGCAAAAATCTGTGTTTATTAAAACTGATTTAGTGCGTAGTTTCTATTGGATTTTCGATCACGTTTTTCCCAATTCCCAATTATCAAGTTCCTCAATTTCCGTACATTTTGAGCTACGGAGCTGCTCACTCAGTATATTATGCCGAATTGTAATACGAATCATACCTGCACTGTAAGTTTCAAAGGCATACTATTCTAATTACAAAAAAGTTGAAGTTGCGTGGACCACCCTAATTTTTAGTTTTCGGGTCATAAATCCAGCACGTGTCGAAATTTTCGCACCAACTTGCTTAACAACCAGTTGTCTTGTTAATTTCTGCTGAAAATATGAGCCAAATCGATAATGAGCTGATCGAGAACGAAGCGTGTGAGTGAAGGGCCAAAAAAGCAATGGAATGGAACGTTGTTTATCTATACCGTATTGATTGGGACCTCAAAGAAACTTCAAACTTCAAGCCATGTTTAGCTTGCGGAAGACCTTCCTCCGCCAATCAACTACAAGTTAGCAGAACATAGCTGATAATTTCTTGCAGCGGCTGGTTTCCAAAGTAGCATACCAATAAGTAGATAAGCTATTTAACAAAAGGTTTACGTAGCAGAATCAGTTTCTATGGGGATCATAACATAGATAGAGGTGTGTTTATGTTATTTTGTTCCTGGAAAGGAATTGACCGACAGATTCTGCAGCACAGCAACTCATTCAGGGCAAGAGGTAGCGAAGGGATGGAGCCGGTTCTGGAATCATACGGATATATTCCGCTATACTTTATACAGTAGTTGTAACGAATGAAGTAATTATGCTTTTCGTTGAAAAAATCATAGTATACTTGTTATTTTTCATGACAAAATAGCAATTTCGGGCAAATTCTTTTATAATAACTCTTCTACAGGGTGTCTAAAAAAAAATGATCACATTTCTTTTTACTGCCATTTCCGCAAATTTTGACCAAATAGGCTGAAATTTGCACCATAGGTGCCAAAATTCGGGGAATTTTATGTGTTAAAGTTTGGTGCATTAGGCTTGACTCATTCCCGAGAAATTTCAAAAAAAGTGAAATTTGTTAAATCAATAGTGAAAGCCCGTCACCGAAAAAATGATCACATTTCTTTTCACTGCCATTTCCGTAAATTTTGACCAAATAGGCTGAAATTTGGACTATAGGTGGCACAATTGGGGGAATTTTATGTGTTAAAGTTTGGTGCACTAGGCTTGTCTCATTCCCGAGAAATTTCAAAAAAAGTGAAATTTGGTAATTTCAATAGTGAAAGCCGGTCACGAAAAATGGAAACATTTCCTTTTCCTGTATCTTTTCTAATTTTTATCGGAATTGGATGAAATTTGGAGTGTAAACGCAGAAGCTCAGGGTAATTCATGTGTAAAAGGTTGACGCATGAACTCCAACGCTATCGTTAGAGTTTAGGCGACAATGTAACGTTTTTTCGGTGACCGGCTTTCCCTATTGAAATTACCAAATTTAACTTTTTTTGAAATTTCTCGTGAATTAGTCAAGCCTAATGCACCAAACTTTAACACATAAAATTCCCCGAATTTTGGCATCTATGATCCAAATTTCAGCCAATTTGGTCAAAATTTACGGAAATGGCAGTGAAAAGAAATGTGATCATTTTTTCGGTGACCGGCTTTCACTATTGATTTAACAAATTTCACTTTTTTGGAAATTTCTCGGGAATGACTCAAGCCTAGTGCACCAAACTTTAACACATAAAATTCCCCGAATTTTGGCACCTATAGTCCAAATTTCAGCCAATTTGGTCAAAATTTGCGGAAATGGCAGTAAAAAGAAATGTGATCATTTTTTTTGAGACACCCTGTATTTTGAGCTCTTTGTTTGAGTGATTTGTTCGAAATACAGGGTGGCCCATTTATCTGTCATCGGTTTCTAGTTTATTCGCCTCCCCAAGTCAGACATGGGCAAAGGGGGCTGAGGGGGGTTGGTCTCAGGCTCAGACCTACCCCCTCAGCCGTCCGCTACCCCCTCAGGAATTTTTTGGAAGAATTTTGTATGGAAATATTTGCCTGGATTAGGTATAAATGAGCTCAGAAAAGCTCATTTTAGCCTATTTTAATGAAAAATAAGCAAAAAACGTTGATTTTAGCCAAGAATCGGACTTTTTGGCTTACCACCCCCTGAGCCCCCTCAGGAATGGAAAATTCTACCCCTCCGTCTGCCCCAAGTACACCGAATACACGAGTGGACAGGGTCGGCAGGCGTGTAAGAGCCGCTGCGGACTGAAGCCTAATCAACAAATTGTAAAAATTCTATTAAGTCCGCCTGTTTAACAAGCTTTGTACAATTATTCAAATCCTTTGCTTTCGTTCATTTTGCTGAAACTTATTTTGAGTTCGTCATCAATTTCACTGAAACTCTTGTGTTTAAGTTTCAGCGAAAGACGAACACAGAAGTTACAGTAAGACCAAACTCCAGATAGCTAAATCGGCCATCCTGTACCCATACATGTAACAGGAACGGTCCGACCTGGGGGTAGGGGCTTTAAGTTAGGTGGGGCTGAAGGTTTTTCGCACAGAGGAAATGTCCTTTTAGCTCGCTTTTTTCAGTAAGGGGGCTAAAAATCGCTATTTTAAACTGCCAAATAACGTTTCAGAGCGAACAACAAGCAAAACCGATAGAAAGCTGCCAAAAACACCGATTTCAGCGGAAACGCTAAATTCGGTTCCCAAAGGCTTTTCAAGCGAATTTTAGGCAAAAAGTTAGTGATTTCTGAGCCAGTTTCTACTACTGCAGCTTGGAGCGGCTACTCGTATTTTTGGGTCGGGGTCCCTGAACCGTCTCCCGGGTACGTAACGCTAGTTTGTCGATGCTGGGCGGACTTTTCTAAATGACGCAAGACTGACAATTCGGCGCCAATCACTGCGCCGTACAACGCCATGTTGCAAATAACAGTCAGACGACGATTCTTACGAAGTTGTAATGCAAAGCTCAAGCTTGTAACCTTCATGACATGGTAAATTTGTGTTTATTAGATGTTTTTACCAGCTAAAATAGCTTTGGGCCTTTGATGTGTATAAAGCATTTAAGATCTTGGCAATGCTACATATAAGGTAGCCCGCATAGTCAATGGAAGCGTTTCTTAACTTAACCTACGTCATCGACTAGAAGTTATTTAAGAACATTGTGAAATAGGCTCAACCACAGTCGTAATCCCGTTACATCGCTGGTTTAGATCGGCGTTCTTGCAGGCAAGTTAGAAACTGTTTCAACGCACGCTTAACAGCAGCAGCACGGCCGGCTATCAGTTTATAAGAGAATCTTGGCAGTCGCACATGTACTGGTTCTCGCAAACACCACAGTTAATGTAGCAGCAGTAGATCTAGAAGTAAACAAACGGTATATGTTATAACGGTGTCAAAGAAACCCTTTTTAAATAGAAATAAATGGTGTTAGAATTTATTTCTATTTAAAATTCAAAAATTTTCAACCTCATTAACTCCCGATATTTTTCGATGTCTTGAGTAAGACCCCCCTTAAAGAACTACGACGTTTTTGGCTTAACCCCCGGGGCTAAACTTGCTACTCTATGTTCAGTATCGGAAAACTACTGTACGTTCAGGACGATTCGGGGGGCTAGGCTAATAAATATAAATTAGCTATATGTACGTACTGAAGAGGGAAACACGTTTACCAGTGAGATAGACACAACAATGAACAAAGGAATGCAAAGGCTAAATATAAATATCTTTCATCACTCCCCCTCAGACGAACGTCGTTCCATGGGCACATCCGAGCCTGACGGTCGTCTGGAGTCATGAACGGTAGGAGAGCGAGAATCAGGAGAGCTTTGATCGAAGGGAGAACCAATAACGTTGACAGCACAGTCGGTCCGGCCAAAGGGATCCGCAGCGATGTTGAAACGAACTGCTTCACCGGGGCACAACTGAGGAGCCGACTGAGAGGGGTGAGGAGAAATGACCGCAGAGGCATGGACAAAGTAGTCTTGATTGTTGTCGAAGCGCGTCACAAAACCGTAGCCATAGGCAGGATTGAACCATCTGACCGCGCCCAACACCGGAGAGACGGAAGAAACGATTGGAGAGCGGCGATGATCAGTGAACTGTGAACTTGGGCTGGGAGGACGCGGTGATTTGTATACAAGGCGACGAACAACCGCTCATAGCGATCTGCCATTTGACGTTGTTGCTCTTGATGCTGCTCTGCCATTTGTCGTTGATTCTCTGCCATTTGCCGTTGATTCTCCGTCATCCATTGAACGAGTTGTTGTTGTTGAGCGGCTGCTTCTCGGCGTTGCTGGTCCAGCAGTTGCATGAGGGTGTGTTGGCCAGGAGGTTCGGCAGTAGTAGGAGCAGAGGGTAGATGAACGGGAAGAGCACCTGGGAGGTTGAGTTGACTGACCGAGAAGTGTAAGGACGAGTGAGAAGAAGAGCGGGAAGGATCCGGAGAGGTGTGGTCGGATTTGGGAGACGTCTTGCGGCGAGTGACAGCAGTTTTCTTTGTTCGAGGCATGGTGGGCTGTAGACGGTAGTAGTGGTAGTGGTAGCAGAGGTCGTAGACTGTGGGTGCACAACACAACAAAATAAAACAATTCGGTCTCGGCACCAAATGAAGAGGGAAACACGTTTACCAGTGAGATAGACACAACAATGAACAAAGGAATGCAAAGGCTAAATATAAATATCTTTCAGTACCTACGTATTCACTGTAGATTGCAGCTAGCGAGTAAGTTTACCTACCTAAAATCTGACAACACCTAAGCATCTCAGCAGACTAAATACTGTCTGACGCTATTAGCAGCAGAGTTGGTTAGAGCCAGAGATAAACAAACGTCTCTCACCAAACCCAAACCACAGGACAACGCAGAATCAGACCTTACCTATCTACGTACTCTACTTGCGTTGCGCTGCGCACACCTGTTCCTACCTACTTACTTACTACCAAGAATGTATAAGGGAAGAATGTTCCACTGCGTGGCCGGCCGCTGGCAGAGCGTGGCCATGCGCTGCAACAAAATTTCGGGAGGGTGACCGTTCGGTCCCGAAAAACTCTTAGGCGCCGTATTGCAATCGAACCCGATTTTGGCCGCTTTATCGTATCACGATTATTGAGAGCGAAGATTAAGCAAGAAAGCTAAAACAAGTTGAGGGAAATGTACAATAATAACATTTCATTTTGTTTGTTACTCAGCCACTAGGGATCGTCCGTCCCTCCTAAAACGAGTTTCTTCTAAAAACATGGTATTTCTTCTTGCGCCTGCAAAGAAAATGTATCGCACGATTTGAGCGGTAGGTGTCCTCCTTTCTTAACGCCGTTTCCCCCTCGTTCCTGGCTGCTATACAATCGAAAGTTTGCGTAAACACACAGACTCGTCTGTATCGTCTTTTTTCGACATACTCCAACAGCGATTTCTTTTTCTCGGAGTGGATGGACGGAAATCATTATTAATGAAATGGTTCTACTTAATCAGTTGAAAGCTACGTATAGCCTTTTCTGATTTTTGGATCTGAGTTACATGCTTGTAAAGTCAACCATAGTATAAAAGAAGCAAGCAAGGAAAATGCACAAAATTTTGGTTATGTGTATGTTTTATGCGTTAGTTTGGCCATCAGTAACGCACACCAGTACCTATATACTAGTAGAGCTAGTATGTTAAATACATGTTTCTATGAGTTGTTCAGCCGGATATCAGCTGATTATTTCAGAGAGAACTCTGCTGAAATTGTTAAAAACTCTCGCAAGCGGCCAAAATTGGGTTCGCTTGCAATACGGCGCCTAAGGGGCCGTCCATAAACTACGACGTTCAAAAATTCAAAATTTTGCACCCCCCACCCCCCTCCGACGTTTACCAGGGCTGTTGGGTCGGTTTTTTTCCTCGGTTTTTTTCGTTTTTTTCCGGAAAAAAACCGGTTTTTTTCCGAGGGGCTCGGAAAAAAACTAAAATGCGGAAAAAAACTCAAGCAAGTTTTTAAAGGAAATAGACTAAATAAATGGTTAAATTAGCTGCAAATACTTCGAATTTACGTTAATAGAAGCCTTACAAGCATTTCCATGGCATAACTTAGCTGTTTTTCGCAAAAAATACCGGTGCCATTTTCAGGCAACTTTTATTATTGTATTTTTGGTGTTATAAAATCAAATTACTACTCTAAAAGATGAAATTAGTGCATTTTGTAATAAGACTCACGCTATTTCGTCGAATTCTGCAATAAAAAGCGATTGTCAAAAATTTTTTTCTGTCATCTCGGAAAATAACTTTTGGAAAAAAACCGGAAAAAAACAGGAAAAAAACCGGAAAAAAACCGGCTTGAGTTTTTTTCCGGAAAACAAACAGCCCTGACGTTTACCGACGTTTTCATCATCACCCCCCATAAAAATTACGACGTTTGGGAGAAACCCCCCCCCCCCCCCGAAATAAAATTTTCGAATTTTCGTTCAAAATCTGAAGCTGCTTTTCTGACTGCATAATCACAAATGAATAATAGAAAAATTTATGCCTGTGCACATACGTATTTACCAGTTAGTTTCACCAATCTTTCAAAAATTTATTTAACTTTCAGTTAAAAAAAGTCATTCAAATCGGTTGAGATTTGCGGTTGCCACAGTAAAAATCTGCTGGGTTGTTTTAATCACTCTTGTTCATTGCCAAAATCAGTGTTTCAAATTTGAGGGCAAATACCTCGAGAACCTACAAGCAGAGCATCTTAACGAAAACTCTACCAATCGATCATTTATTTGTCTTTCATTCAAAAAAGATTTATTCAAATCGGTTGGGATTTACGGTTGCTACAGTAAAAAATCTGCTGGGTTGTTTTTTTGCACACCCTGTACAAATCACGCTAACATACTGTATGTTGTACAACTACAAAAATGTGTCAAAAACCGTTTGACTTTCTCTGCATTCTTGCTTATTCTGCAATCGTCAAACCTAACCAAAAAAGGCCAAAAATACGTCAACGTTTTGCCTCAACCCCCCCACCCCCCCCCCTCCGACGTTCTGTGACGTTTTTCGGGGTACCCCCACCCCCCCTCTCTGAACGTCGTAGTTTATGGACGGCCCCTAAGAGTTTTTCGGGAGGGAGACCGAAATTTGGTCACCCTCCCGAGATTTTGTTGCAGCCCATGGCCACGCTGCTGCAAGCGGCCGGCCGCGCAGTGGAACATTCTTCACTTATACATCATATTATTGCCACTAGGTACACACACCTACCTACGGCGCCATGTCTTTTATTTAGTCGTCCATAATGCCAACTAAATAAACCAATCTGCCTTATCAAACAGAAAAGCCATATAAAGTATTTTGTTTGTATTATACATCAAAATATAAAAAAACAACTTTAAAATTGCACTTTCAGAAATAATATTCAAATTTAATTATCAGCTACCGTAGTTTTTGCGTTTGATGTTCACGAAAGGCTAGTTTTACTCGGTATACGGTACGCCCAGCATCGACAAACTAGCGTTACGTGGGGAGAAGAAGTAAGTATATTCCCCAAAAGGTGCGGCCCAGTGATCTCCCGATCAATATTTAGCACTATTTAGCACACAGTAGATTTATTTAGCAAATCGAACAAAGTTTAGCTGGCCCGTTAGATTTATTTTGCAATTGCTTGTACGGTCTATCAACGCGTAAAAACGTTTATAACAACATAAATGTGTACTTTTGGAATTCCTGAGTGATTGGCAAGGTGTAATGGTGCAGACGTGTTTTTCAGACTTTTTGTAGTGGGAAGATTTGTAAGTAGTTCCAGATTATTTAGCCTCGTTTTAGCTGATCATATAAAATGCAAGGTCGTGGTCATCCGAAGACAGGATTCAGCGGTCCTTGGGAACAAAAAGAAATAACTCAGCTAATCTATCAATACGAAGCGGGGAAATTCTCTTGGAAATAGATCTTGTTGACGCAATTTCGTGTTTGTTGAGCATCAGAGTCACAAACGTATCAGTTCATGCGTTCTTGACCAAACACAAGAAGAAAATGTAGGCACAACAGGTAATTTCTGTAGATGTTGAAGTAATTTGTCTTGAAACATTGGAAATTTACTGCTGCCCAAGTGACAGAGCTTCAAATTCCTTCATCACTACGCTGCTTGCTTCTTTTAAGAAATTGGAGACCTTCTACAGTCAGACACTTAACGCCGTTTATGTTACCGACCGGCATATATGGTACCGGCACCTAGGCTAAGTGACACCATATATTATACCGGCACCATGGTACCCCTACCTCCGCATTGGTTGGTACCGGTAGGTCTAGGTACCATATATGCTACCGGCACCCATGGCCATGGGTTAGGGAGAGGGCACCATATATGGTGCCGGTACCATAAACGGCGATAAATGCCTGACTGTTTTAGGAAATTTTATGGAGACCTGGCTGTCCCTCTGAGCTGTCGACCATGCACATGTATTCAGGGATTCAAAGAAGACGAAAGAAGGACACTCCTTGGGCAAGAGCAAAAAACGTGGATAGTGTCAAACGTATTTGAGATTATTTAGGTGCTCTGGCGTCGTTGGGCGTCGTTCATTACGGTAGTGTGCGTGTTTGGGCGGTCTGTCCGCCTCTTTTGACTAACTTGCGATGAATTGAATTAAGTTTTGTGTTCCGATAAAAGAGACCTGTTATTAGGTAGAGGCTTTGGTGTGTTAGAGGAAGGAAGACGCCGTCACGTCACGCAAACACAACGCTCTGGGCAATATTTTTATTCTACATGGTGTCGTGCACACAGGACCTGTAGATAGATGGCATCTAAATTCCTCAAGCCGAAAGCAGCCAACAAGCCCAAGAATGCTCAGACTTCCGCCAAAGTCGCTACCACCAGGTGAGGGAGTATAGAAATTGGTTGGTCTGGCTAGCTAAAAACAAAAAATTGCTTAAAATATATAATGCCGGTTTTTAAAGACGAACAGCCGGCAGAGTCAGCCTATAGAACTAGAAGCGCTAGCTTAAGCGACAGAAAAAGTTATTTGGTCGAGCAAATCGAGTCGTTTACAACGACTACAGCTAATTTGTCGGACACTGCTAGGGACCTTGTTAGTCAAGTTGCCAACGACTCCAGTTTGTTGGAACAGCCAGATTTTGTGAAACAGTGTCTCGATGTTAGGTTACACGCGAGGAACGTTGAAATTGGGCTGAAAAAAGCAGTTAAAGAATTTATGTCTTTGCCTTCTTGTGACGAATCAGAAAAAAACGCACTTAACTCTAAACAATCTAAACTTGTAAGGCAACTATTTGACGTAGACAGAGAACTAGAGCCCTTCAAACGTCCTCCTAAATTGACCACTCCCTTAGACGCCGACCAGGCGGGAGGTGGTGATAAATTTGCCACGCCCTCTGCAACAGTGCAGAGGGAAAGTGGATTGCCAGCTGCTACTGCGGCTGGAGCACTCGACCCTAATGTAGTAGCCTTGTTAGGATTTTTCCAACAGCAGATGGCTGAGGAACGTTGAAATTGGGCTGAAAAAAGCAGTTAAAGAATTTATGTCTTTGCCTTCTTGTGACGAATCAGAAAAAAAACGCACTTAACTCTAAACAATCTAAACTTGTAAGGCAACTATTTGACGTAGACAGAGAACTAGAGCCCTTCAAACGTCCTCCTAAATTGACCACTCCCTTAGACGCCGACCAGGCGGGAGGTGGTGATAAATTTGCCACGCCCTCTGCAACAGTGCAGAGGGAAAGTGGATTGCCAGCTGCTACTGCGGCTGGAGCACTCGACCCTAATGTAGTAGCCTTGTTAGGATTTTTCCAACAGCAGATGGCTGACTCAGAACGGCGCCACCAGGAGCAAATGCAGTTGCTTAAGGAACAACATAGTGAGCTGCTTAGGGCGTCGGAACGAAGACTAGAAGCACTAGAAATGACCAACCAATCTAGTTCAGGACACTCAGACACAGTGGTAGCTAGGAGTAGTCAGCCCGCAGTACCTGCGGTCAGATTGCCAAAGTTAGAGCTCAAACCCTTTAATGGAGATTTGTTCGAGTGGCGCGGCTTTTGGGCCAGTTTCCATGAATCAGTTCATAATAGCATACAGCTAACCAATAGCCAGAAGTTCGCCTACTTGAAATCTGTGCTCTCTGGCACTGCTGCGCGCATGGTAGAGGGCTTCCCAGTAACTGACGATGGCTACATCCTTGCTATCGAATTTCTAACTAAACAGTTCGACAATGAAGAGGACTTAATTGAGGCACATTACTGTGCTTTAGATAAACTCGAAACACCCACTGATAACTTCGAAGGGTTGCAACATTTCTACATGGAAGTCGAAAAGCATATTCGAGGTCTGGAGCAGCTGCAGCAACCAGCCGCTACTGAGCGTTATTTAGGGCGTATTCTGCTTATGAAACTGCCGTCCCGTCTGCTAACTGAAATCTCTCAGAGACTAAAAAAGCAGCCTGACAGATTGAAGTGTCTTAGGGAATATCTGTTCGAGGAATTGCAGACAGCAAAATTTGTGTCCCAGTTTTCGAAAGTGTCACCCAAGGACGCTGTTACAGCCTCAGTTACACGTAATCTGCTGCCTAAGTCTAGTGGGCTATCCAGTACGGCCCAAATGCTCTTGACTCGTACGACTCCAAACTGCATCTATTGCAAGGCAAATCATTTTCCAGACCAGTGCACTATGCACACAGATGCCAAGAGTCGCTTCGAGTTTCTGAAAACTAATAAGCTCTGTTTCCGGTGTCTTAGATCAGACCACTCAGTTAGGACTTGTCCTCAACAGAAGAGGAAATGCGTTCACTGCCAAGCCATAAATCACCATCGGTCGTTGTGCCCTGTAAAGTTCGGCAAAATTTTCGAAAAGAGCGATAAAAAAGGAAAACCGCCTCAAAGGGGTGGTTTCAACCGGAACGCAGTTGAGTCCAACCTTCTAGCGACCGCTAGTGGAGCCTGTTCAGGCCATGGTACTGTGGAGGCACAAACGGCAACTAATTCAAACAGTAATCATTCTGTTTTGACGGTCTCTCAGCCTAAAGGCAGTCAAGTTTTGCTCTTGACAGCGCGAACTCAGTTGTGTAACGTTGGAACTGGTCAAGCTGCTACTGTTAGAATATTACTAGACTCAGGAAGTCAACGAACATTTCTCAGAGCCTCAGTAGCAAAACAGCTAGCGCTAAAAGAACTAGAGACAGATGAGTTCGCACTGGCAGGTTTTGCTCAGAAAACCAGACCGTTCAAATCCTGCCGAGTGGAATTTGACTTGTGCCTGAAGGATTTCAGCCGTATTCGAGTTCGGGCCACCCTCTGCCCCGAAATTACACAACCTCTGTGTCGGTACCAGTTCGCTGAATCAGTGTATCCAATTCTGGCAAACTATGAATTGGCCGATCCAATAAATGAACAGCCAGGAAGACTAGAGGTTGATGTATTGCTGGGTGGTGACTATTTCTTCCAAATTGTACAAATGCAGCCTCTAATTTGGCTAGACGACTCAGTCTTTTTGGTTAGCTCTCGCTTAGGTTATCTACCGGCAGGCCAGATTGACTGCGGCGAAAGGAGACCGACTGAGTCTAGGCAGTTAGTTGCCGCAGTGGTGGCACGTGATAAGTCCACTCTGGAAGACCAAGTTGCCAAACTGTGGAACTTAGATTCCATTGGCATTAAGGACGATGGCCAGAAGACAGAGAACGATCAAGTTCAGGAGCAATTTGACCGTTCAATTCGTTACTTGCCAGAAGAGAGTCGATATCAGGTTGACTACCCTGTTAGATATCAGACGGTAGAACTGGCTGACAATTTCTATCTGTCGCAACATCGGCTTAACTCTCTGCTGAACAGACTGAGAACCAGCTCACAGCTGTTTCAGCAGTACCAGCAAATTTTAGACGAGTATTTGTCGCTCGGTATAATCGAAGAAGTAATTGACTGGCAAAAAACAGTTACGCCCGTTTATTACGTGCCGCACCACTGTGTGGTGAAGGCTTCTAGCGATACAACTAAAGTAAGAATTGTGTTCGATGCCAGCAGTCGCGCTGGTAAGCACACAAAGAGCTTGAACGATAACTTGTTCTGCGGCCCAGTTGCTGTAGAAGACATCTGTGGACTGCTTACTAGGTTTCGCATTGGAGCTGTTGGCCTTCTAAGCGATATCGAGAAAGCTTTTCTCCAAGTGTCAGTTAACCCCAGTCAGAGAGATCTGACGCGATTCTTGTGGGTTAAAGACGCACAGTCAGATGCCAACAGAACGAATTTACGCGTTTTTCGTTTCACGCGCGTAAGTTTTGGCATTGTCAGTAGTCCGTATTTGCTTTCTGCCACTATTAGACACCACATGCTACGACCTGATTTGGTCACTCCAAATTCCAGACGGATTGCTGACAATATTTACGTTGACAATGTCTTACTGTGCGTTGACACACTGACAGAGGCGCAGCAGTTCTATAAAGAGGCCAAGCATCTGTTTGCGCTCGCCGGTATGAATTTACGTGAGTGGGCGTCAAACACTTCAGATTTCGTTCAGGCGCTCCCTTCCTCTGATATAGCTGCTAAGAGTAAGGTCAAACTTCTAGGCCTCTTGTGGGACACTGAAACAGATATGTTGTCATTTGTCAGTCCTTCGCTAGATCTGGACTTGGCAACATTAACAAAGCGCAAGCTGCTGTCTCTGTTGTCGAGTGTGTTTGATCCGCTCGGATTGGTGTCTCCGATAATTGCGCCTGCAAAATTTTTAGTACAAGGCCTATGGGCAGAAAAGGTGGACTGGGACGCTCCCCTGCCGCAAAAATGGCACTCTTTAGCAAAGCAGGCTGTCGGTAGGATGCGCGAATTGGCTGACATTGAAGTGCCTAGATTTGTTGCCCAAATTTCTGGCTCCTCAATACAATTTCACTGTTTCACAGATGCGTCTCAGAAAGCTTATTGCGCGCTAGTGTACGCTCGAGTCGAAACAGAGGGAGCGGTCTCCACAGCCCTGTTGTTTACAAAAAACCGTTTAGCCCCCCTCAAACAGTTAACACTACCTAGATTAGAGCTACTAGGAGTTCTGTTGGGCATTCGGCTTCTCAAATTTCTCTCAGAACAGTTTCGCTATCCTGTTGAAGCTCAGACTCTTTGGACTGATTCAGAAGTAGTGGTCAGCTGGGTTAAGTCAGACAAAAACTTGCCAAAATGGGTAAGAAACCGGGTTGTAGAAATTAACGCCTACCCCTTGGCTAAGATACGCAGTATACCAGGGAAGGAAAATCCAGCAGATATCCCCACGAAACCGGAATTGTATCCTGCACTTCAGAACATCCGTTCGTGGTGGTATGGGCCACCCTGGCTACAAGACCCAGCAGAAAATTGGCCTAAAAACGAACACCGCGAGAATGTTAGCAGTAATGAGACGGAAACTGAAATTGCAGAAGTGACGGTATCCGTAATGGCGCAGTCTGAACCAAAATTAGCAGATAATCCATTCGCTATTGACCCAAGCCGATTTTCTTCCAGCGTAACTCTTTTTCGTGTGTCAGCGTGGGCCGAAAGAGCTGTTAAGTGTTGGAAATTGCTCGCAGCCAGACGGCGATCTAAACGCAAGCGCTGTCTAGGTAGTCTAAACCAAATTCCTACTTTATCGGTACCAGAAATACGAGCGGCCGAACTAAAGTGGGTACAATTTGTTCAAAGCGCTGTTTTTGGCAACGAAATTGCGTCACTTTCAGACAGCCAAGCAGCAGCTCCCCCATTAGCAAGACAGTTGGGTCTGTTTCTGGATGATAAGCAAATTTTGCGCAGTAAGGGCCATACATGTAGCTGGGTTTTCGGCTGGGGGGGGTTTTTTCCAGATCCAAAATAGGGTTTCAGCACTATTTCCAAAGGGGGTTTCAGCGACCTTTTTTTGGTGTCCAAAAGTGGGTTTTAGCGACCTTTTTTTGGGCTCAAAACAGGGTTTTGAGGACTAAAAATCCGGTAAAAATCCTGTCAGAAGTGCAAAAATTCCCTATAAAACCCTATTTATTGGTTTAAAATGTGCAGAAAATCCTATTTTTTATTAAAAACGTGCAAAAAACATGTTTTTGCTTTAAAACATGCAAAAAAGCTCTATTTTACTCGACAGAATAGAGCTAAAATGCGTATCTGGAACCCTATTTAGAGATTTTGAAACAAAAATTAGGGCACTGAAACCCTGTTTAGGGTTTTTGAGACCCAAATTAGGGCTCCGGAACCCTATTTAGGGCTTTTGAAACCCAAATTAGGGTTCCGGAACCCTACTTTGGGCCTCCAGAAACCCTGTTTAGTCTCTGTGAAACCCAAATTAGGGTTCCGGAACCCTATTTGGGCCTCCAGAAACCCTGTTTAGTCTCTGTGAAACCCAAATTAGGGTTCCGTAACCCTATTTAGGGTTTTTGAAACCCAAATTAGGGTTCCGGAACCCTATTTAGGGTTTCAGAAACCCAAATTAGGGTTCCGGAACCCTATTTAGGGTTTCAGAAACCTAAATTAGGGTTCCGGAACGCTATTTAGGGTTTCAGAAACCCAAAACAGGGTTTCGGAACCCTATTTAGGGCTTTTGAAACCCAAATTAGGGCTCCGGAACCCTATTTAGGCTTTCAGGTACCCAAAACAGGGTTTCGGAACACTATTTAGGGTTTCTGAAACCCTAAATAGGGTTCCGGAGGCATTACTTTGGGTTTCTGAAACCCTAACTAGGGTTCCGGAACCCTATTTAGGGCTTTTGAAATGCTAAATTACGGTATATAAGTCTTGAAACCCTGAATTTTAGCAGTTTGTAACCCAAAATAGGGTTTCAGAAAAAACCCCCCCAGAATTCGGCTGGGGGGGGGGTTTTTTGCCGAAAATCGGACCTGGGGGGGGCTAAACCCCCCCCAAACCCCCCCTCCTACATGTATGGTAAGGGCAGGCTGGGTAACGCTGACCTCCCAGTAGATGCTAAATTCCCTGCTCTGCTCCCCAGAGAACATCCCTTGACGACTTTACTTATCACCACAGTACATGTGAGTGCCTGCCACTCTGGACCAAATCAAACTTTGGCCTTGTTATGCTACCGGTACTGGATACCACAGGGTAGAGTGGCAGTGCGTTCTGTGTTACGAAACTGTCGGACGTGTAAGCGCCACGCAGCCGGCAGTTTTAAGGACCCACCCCACCCCCCGTTGCCTAGCTTTAGAGTGACGAGACAGCCTCCTTTTGAGTCGGTAGGTCTAGATTACTTGGGTCCCTTGCTGATTAAGACTTCCACCGGCTCAGAACAAAAGGTATGGATCTGTCTATGGACGTGTTGCGTCACTAGAGCTGTACACTTAGAAATTGTTGAGGGTTGTAATGTAGAGCATTTTTTGGCAGCCTTCAAACGGTTTTGTGGCCGTCGGGGCATTCCATCTTTGGTGCTCTCGGACAATGCCGCTCAGTTCAAACTCGCTAACTTACATTTGTCCTTCCTGTGGAACGGTAAGTTAATGCGTGAGAGTAGAGTGCAACAAGTTTTGACGGCGAAAGGTATAAACTGGAAATTTCTGCCTGCACTAGCGCCCTGGATGGGCGGTTTCTACGAACGCCTGGTGCAGACAGTCAAGCGAGCATTGAAACGTGTCTTAGGAGCTAAACTAATAACGCTGTCAGCAGACATGGGCTAGCATTTCGGCTGAGGGGGGTAGAATTTTCAATTCCTGAGGGGGGTAGGAGCTCCTGAGGGGGGGCTGAGGGGGTGGTAAGCCAAAAAGTCCGATTTTTTGCTAAAATCAAGGTTTTTTTGGCTTGTTTTTCATTAAAATAAGCTATTCTGAGCTCATTTACACCTAATCCAGGCATATTTTTATCATAATTTTCTATATAAACTTCTTCCAAAAAATTCAGGTTACTTTTAAACCCGGATTAGGGTTTTCAGGTTACTTTTAAACCCGGATTAGGGTTTTCAGGTTACTTTCAAACCCTGATTAGGGTTTTTAGGCTACTTTGAAACCCTAAACAGGGTTTTCAGGTTACTTTTAAACCCTGATTGGGGTTTTTAGGCTACTTTGAAACCCTAAACAGGGTTTTCAGGTTACTTTGAAACCCTAATTAGGGTTTTTAGGTTACTTTCAAACCTGATTAGGGTTTTCAGGTTACTTTCAAAGCCTGATTAGGGTTTTTAGGTTACTTTGAAACTCTAAACAGGGTTTTAGCACTGGCTAGAAAGCCTAGAGAGGGTTTTTAGGTTGATTAGAAACCCTAAACAGGGTTTAAGAACTGCATTCAAATCACTAAATAGGGTTTTTTAGTAACCTTATAAGTCAAAACAGGGTTTTGCGCGTGCCTCAGAATCGAAATTAGGGTTCTGTGAACTATTTTTAGTCAATATAACGCATTTCAATCAGTATTTTATCGCTGAAACTCATATTCAATACGTATTTTGAGCGCAAAACAGCTTTTTATTACATTCGTTGCTTCAATATTCGGTTTTTAAGGCATTTTTTCAACCGGAACAGGGTTTTTAAGGCATATTTAATGCAAAAACAGGGTTTTAAAGGCTTTTTTCGGTCCAAATAGGGTTTTGAAGCCATTTTTCGCCCCAGAATCCCTAAAAAAGGTCGACAAAACCCACTTTTTACCCCAAAAAAAGGTAGACAAAACCCACCTTTGGACCCCAAAAAAAGGTCGCAAAACCCACTTTGGACTTGGTCCCAAAACCCTATTTGGGATTTCAAAAAGGTCCCCCCCACGGAAAAACCCAGCGACATGTATGGCTCCATCTGCCATCAAGGTGACAGTTCGTGGACAGTTTAAGCCGAGAGGTCGCGTCGGCCGAGCCGGTCGACACAAACGTGGTTTTCTGCATTGCACCTACTGTGGCCAGAACAACCACAAACGCCGCTACTGTGAACTTCTCCCGCACGACAGCACACCCCCTCCCTACCAGATGCAACCACCCAGCTTCCCTCAGATGATGCCACAGGTCCTTAACCAGCTTCGAAGTGATACCATCATTCTACAATTCGGCGGTACCGGCCAGTTCGGCGGTCCTGGCCAATTCAGCGGTCCCGGCCAGTTTGGCGGTCCTGGCCAATTCAGTGGTCCGGGCCAATTCAGTGGTCCGGGTCGATTCAGAGGTCCCGGCCGATTCAGCGGTCCGGGTCGATTCAGTGGTCCGGGTCAGTTCAGTGGTCCAGGTCAGTTCAGTGGTCAGGGTACTTATTATGGCAGTCCGGGTCCGTACGATGGTCCACCGGTACGCAGACGTGGCTGCCACAATCGAGGAAGCTTTGGGCACGGGTTTGGCAGAGGACAGGGACGCGGCAACCGATTTTAGAACGTTTATTGTGGCACTTAGTTGCTAATTAATTTATTTGTTTACTCATGCATTTTTTCTGCTTGTCGCGTTTCGTGTTTGGGAGTGTCAAACGTATTTGAGATTATTTAGGTGCTCTGGCGTCGTTGGGCGTCGTTCATTACGGTAGTGTGCGTGTTTGGGCGGTCTGTCCGCCTCTTTTGACTAACTTGCGATGAATTGAATTAAGTTTTGTGTTCCGATAAAAGAGACCTGTTATTAGGTAGAGGCTTTGGTGTGTTAGAGGAAGGAAGACGCCGTCACGTCACGCAAACACAACGCTCTGGGCAATATTTTTATTCTACAGATAGTGTTGACAAAGAGAATCACCCACCTCCGGCTAGTTCTTCTTCCAGAAAGTACCCTCAGTTCAGGCACAAGACCCAAACCAAACGAGAAAATCCCAGTCTCGAACCTGCCGGAGAATTTACGACTCGTGGCCCCGGCTGATACAAGCAAACAGCAAGAGTTACCGTTGTAAAACAAACAAAGAACGCGTTACACGTTAAAACTGGTTGTTCTGTAATAGGTCCGAATCTACGGTTTTCGACGTCACGGCATGTGATGTGCATATTATAGAAGACTCCGTTTCACTTCATATCATTGCAGAAGCCGAAACAGCCTAAAATTGCATTTTTGGACCACTTTGGTACAGACCGCCTAGACAGTGGGCGACTTTGGTCGGGAGATACCAACGACGCACCCCCCAAAATAGTACAATTAGTACACAGAAATAGTACAAACAAAAAATAGTACAATATGAGGATTTTATTGGAGCACCCAGAAAAGGTAGAAATCAGGTGGGAAAAATAGTTTTTACAGTTTTCCATACCAGAAAATATAGTTTAAATAAAAATTTCGCTATAAACGTCGTTGAAAAGGCCGTGTGCGTTAAACGGTTCGGCCGAGTTATTATAATATTATTATCAGTTTCATGCAGACATGGCTGATATGTTTGGCGTTGAGTGTGTAGTTGCGCCAGCTAGCAAATACACACCACTTGTTGTATAGACAACCGCGATAGGCTACCGTAACCATGTACACGCCAGACATTGTATTGTAGCGCCGTGTGATTAGTTTGCCCGCTCGCCCATTGTTCTCTAGAACATTCATCACTCTCTCGGTCTGACTGTCTGGCGAGCGGTCGTGTCAATTATTCTCCTGTATTTAATTAATTGTTGGTTGGAGGTAAAAAGTTGTTGTTGATCGGCTGCCACAGAAAGCAACAACTACTACCGAGACCGCAGAGGCAACCACGAATAAAACAACTGGCGACCAACGGTGGCATTCGGCGATCGCGGAAGAAAGAAAAAGACGATTTCCGAGGGAGGACGGTATTTCTTCACCTACCAACTTTTGGACGCACGCCTGGTCGGCGGCTGCTCTCAACTCAGAAGAGGAAGGACGCCCAAACACCAACGGTCGGCGTTTTTTCTCACTGATTTGGTTGGAGAGGAGGTCTCAGTACTTGTGATTTACTCACTTGTACCCCTCCTCATCTTCATTCCTGCCGGAGGAGGAGTCGCCTATACTCCATTCCTGCCGAAGGAGGAGTCGCCTATACTCCATTCCTGCCGAAGGAGGAGTCGCCTATACTCCATTCCTGCCGAAGGAGGAGACGCCTGCTTCATTCCTGCCGAAGGAGGAGACGCCTACTTCATTCCTGCCGGAGGAGGAGACACCTACTCGTGTCTACTGCATTTCCTGCCGGAGGAGGAGAAGTCTGCGCGTGTCTACTCGTCCCTGCCGGAGGAGAATTCGCAGCGTTCGCACCGGAGGAGGACTCGCAGCATTCGCACCGCCGGACAACGAACCGTACGTCCGTACCGCAACGTTCACCCATCGCGGGCGCCGAATTGGAAATTGGTAAACTTCGCCCCGCCGGACAAGGAACCGCGCCTCCGTACCGCAACGTTCAACCATCGCGGGCGCCGAATTGAAACAACGCGGATACTACCGGAAACAACGCGGAAACTACAGGAAATCGTGCACCAACCACCGCGATGTCCAACCGCCGGGCTCACATCCCGGCACCTCAACCTTATTGGCAGACAGTCGATGACCATCCACCTCTCAAATGGCCACTCTGGGAGCGGCTATTCAACGCGTTTCTCACCGGCCTGGACGCAACCAGGGACAACACGGCAAAATTGACGGACAAAGAGAAGAACGACTTTCTTCTCTCGTTTTTGGGGACAGCCGCGCTTCCCCAATTAGCCAGTCACCCTGTGTTCAACGCCGATCCAGACGCCGATTTCGAGGAGTTCCTGGCAGCTGCCCGGGAGACTTTCTACAGGCCTGTCAATCCGGTACGGGCCCTGTTCGACTTTATGCAGCACTCACAAGGGTCTACACAGTCAATCACCGAGTACATTCGCGTACTCAGGACTCTGATCCAGCAGTGCACGTTCCCTGTCGATCAGGGGACACGACGCATCGAGGAACGCACCTTAATCGACTATCTGCTAGCAATACAACTGGTGCGCGGCCTACACAGCCGTGCTACACAGGAGAAACTGCTCGCCTTGGACGCAGTGGATTTCGAGAAATTCACTGCACTCGCATTGGCTGATGAGAGCGCCAAAAAGGATGCTGCAAACATGGCACCCGGGTCATCGCAGATCAGCGCTACCTCACACCGCCGGTACAACCGGGGCAAGGGACCTAGCTCCGCGCAGCACACAGGACCCAGACCTACGCCGGTACGCCCCAGTACCTCAGTCAACCGCCAGCCAACCGGTAGGAGAGTCTGCCGGCATTGTGGAGATTCCTCTCACGCAGACAGCAGGGATTCCAGATGCCGCGCCCGCGGTCAGACCTGCAAGAAGTGTGGTAAGGAGGGCCACTTCCAGCGAGTCTGTAGGAGCAACCCCTGCTCTACCTCGCGCCCTCCGGCTAAACAACACTGTCGACTCACTCACCAGATGCGCAGCAATCACAAAAAGGGCAGGAAGAGTGTCAATGCTTTGCACACTCAACCACCTTGTTGTGAGGTTCACATCGCCTCTACTGATGATGCTCCTGCCGAACCACTGCGTTGGATGGTCGACACAGGCTCGGACGTCACTGGCATCACTCGGGACGTGTTCCATAAGCACTTCCGGGCCACCAAACTGCAAACGGCTGACCCGATCGTCAATTTCGACCAGTCAGAAGTGCCCATCGAAGGACAATTTCCTGCACAACTCTTCTTCCAAGGACGAACTGCCAACGTGTCTGTGTACGTGTTTGGCAATTCCTGCCACAATACACTAGGCATAGACGCGATGCGTGCTCTGGATCCAGTGCACATCACTATCCAGTCAAGGAGCAGCACTGTTTGCGCAGTCACTCAGTCCAGCTCACCAGAGGATGCCAACGACGGTGTCGCCGCTAGCAGCGCGCCACCAGCAGACATCTCTGACGTCTCTACCCCTACGCTCCCAGCTAGGGATACCGGGACATGGAAGAAAGCAGGATTGCTGCCGCTGCTACACAGCTTTCCTAAGCTCAGCCATGCGCAGAAGTTCTTCGGACACCGACCTCGTTTGGGCTGGGAAGTCTACCGACAACCCCGCAAAACAGCTCAAAAAGAGGAAGGAGGGGAGGACATGCAGTCGCGGCAGAGACAACAGCAGTCAAACCAACGTGCTACTAGCAGCTCAGGACCAACATTCACTGTTGGGCAGAAGGTGCGCACCAAACGGCCTCACACGCCCAAAGGACTGAGTCCCTGGAGCGGCAAAGTACTGACTGTTCTGAAGGTGCTCGGCAAATTCAACTACCTGCTGTCGGATAAGCAGAAGTGGAACGGGCGCAACCTGCAACGCGTTGCCGACTGGCCGGGGCCGACTGTCTACGAAGCTGAGGCGACCGCGCCAGAACCAGCTCAGCCGCGACCAGAACGGCGACACCACCTGCAGCGGAATCGTCAACCGCCAGACCGCCTAGGGGCATACATGTCGCTGGGTTTTTCCGTGGGGGGGGACCTTTTTGAAATCCCAAATAGGGTTTTGGGACCAAGTCCAAAGTGGGTTTTGCGACCTTTTTTTGGGGTCCAAAGGTGGGTTTTGTCGACCTTTTTTTGGGGTAAAAAGTGGGTTTTGTCGACCTTTTTTAGGGATTCTGGGGCGAAAAATGGCTTCAAAACCCTATTTGGACCGAAAAAAGCCTTTAAAACCCTGTTTTTGCATTAAAAATGCCTTAAAAACCCTGTTCCGGTTGAAAAAAATGCCTTAAAAACCGAATATTGAAGCAACGAATGTAATAAAAAGCTGTTTTGCGCTCAAAATACGTATTGAATATGAGTTTCAGCGATAAAATACTGATTGAAATGCGTTATATTGACTAAAAATAGTTCACAGAACCCTAATTTCGATTCTGAGGCAGGCGCAAAACCCTGTTTTGACTTATAAGATTACTAAACCCTATTTAGTGATTTGAATGCAGTTCTTAAACCCTGTTTAGGGTTTCTAATCAACCTAAAAACCCTCTCTAGGCTTTCTAGCCAGTGCTAAAACCCTGTTTAGAGTTTCAAAGTAACCTAAAAACCCTAATCAGGCTTTGAAAGTAACCTGAAAACCCTAATCAGGTTTGAAAGTAACCTAAAAACCCTAATTAGGGTTTCAAAGTAACCTGAAAACCCTGTTTAGGGTTTCAAAGTAGCCTAAAAACCCCAATCAGGGTTTAAAAGTAACCTGAAAACCCTGTTTAGGGTTTCAAAGTAGCCTAAAAACCCTAATCAGGGTTTGAAAGTAACCTGAAAACCCTAATCCGGGTTTAAAAGTAACCTGAAAACCCTAATCCGGGTTTAAAAGTAACCTGAAAACCCTGTTTAGAGTTTCTAAGTACCTAAAAACCCTAATCAGGCTTTGAAAGTAACCTGAAAACCCTAATCAGGGTTTGAAAGTAACCTGAAAACCCTAATCCGGGTTTAAAAGTATCCTGAAAACCCTAATCAGGGTTTAAAAGTAGCCTAAAAACCCTAATCAAGGTTTAAAAGTAACCTGAAAACCCTAATCAGGGTTTAAAAGTAACCTGAAAACCCTAATCAGGGTTTCAAAGTAACCTGGAAACCCTGTTTAGGGTTTTAAAGTAGCCTAAAAACCCTAATCAGGGTTTGAAAGTAACCTGAAAACCCTGTTTAGGGTTTCAAAGTAGCCTAAAAACCCTAATTAGGGTTTAAAAGTAACCTGAAAACCCTAATCAGGGTTTAAAAGTAACCTGAAAATCCTGTTTAGGGTTTCAGAGTAGCCTAAAAACCCTAATCAGGGTTTGAAAGTAACCTGAAAACCCTGTTTAGGGTTTCAAAGTAGCCTAAAAACCCTAATCAGGGTTTGAAAGTAACATGAAAACCCTAATCAGGGTTTAAAAGTAACCTGAAAACCCTAATCAGGGTTTAAAAGTAGCCTAAAAACCCTAATCAAGGTTTAAAAGTAACCTGAAAACCCTAATCAGGGTTTAAAAGTAACCTGAAAACCCTAATCAGGGTTTCAAAGTAACCTGGAAACCCTGTTTAGGGTTTTAAAGTAGCCTAAAAACCCTGTTTAGGGTTTTAAAGTAGCCTAAAAACCCTAATCAGGGTTTGAAAGTAACCTGAAAACCCTAATCAGGGTTTAAAAGTAACCTGAAAACCCTAATCAGGGTTTAAAAGTAACCTGAAAACCCTGTTTAGGGTTTCAAAGCAGCTTAAAAACCCTAATCATGGTTTAAAAGTAACCTGAAAACCCTGTTTAGGGTTTCTAAGCAGTCTAAAAACCCTAATCAGGGTATGAAAGTAACCTGAAAACCCTAATCAGGGTTTGTAAGCAGTCTAAAAACCCTATTTAGGATTTCCAACCCTTACAAAACCCTGTTTTGGGTTGTATGGCAGCCGAAAACCCAATTTTGTGCTGCAGAATGTATTGTCTGGGCTAAAATTTTCTTTACTTTGGAATCCAAAAGTGGGCTTTCAGGTCCCCCCCCAAAAATCCGCTGGGGGGGACTTTTGCCGAAAAATCGGGCTTGGGGGGGGGGCCGGCCCCCCCTTTACCCCCCCCCCAACGACATGTATGCCTAGGGGACTGGCACTACTATTGACCGACGCTTCCGCTTCAAGAAGAAAGAAGGTGGTTGATATGTTTGGCGTTGAGTGTGTAGTTGCGCCAGCTAGCAAATACACACCACTTGTTGTATAGACAACCGCGATAGGCTACCGTAACCATGTACACGCCAGACATTGTATTGTAGCGCCGTGTGATTAGTTTGCCCGCTCGCCCATTGTTCTCTAGAACATTCATCACTCTCTCCGTCTGGCTACCTGGCGAGCGGTCGTGTCATTATTCTTCTGTCTATTAATTAATTGTTGTTGGAGGTAAACGTTGTTCTAAGATCGGCCACTACAAGGAACAGCAAGACCCAGCAACAAAACAATGGCGAGCAAAATCAGACCGCGCCTGTACCGCGAAAACGCCCCGTCGCCCCCATCGCCCCATCGCCCCTTTTAGTAATTGCCGCTCGTTAGGTCTATACATTGTACACTAGCAGGCCTTAAAATACAGTACAATGAAAACATTTTTTCACTCACTTTTTTTACATTTCACGCGATTTTCATTGCTTTTGAGCTTCCTGGCCTCTGACCTTGGAAATTGCTAAATCTTTGACCTTGGACCTAGGAAATTCACTGTTTTGACTTTGTAAAACATTTTCAGGAAACACCGAACAAATACCGGTATACCGGTATTTTTTCGAATACCTACAGTATGTACCCATACCGAACCGATTCCTGAAAATCCCATACCCAAACAACAGTACCCCGGATCCATCAGTTACATGTATGCCTGCAGTCTATACATTAGCTATGAATTGTGCTTTCTGCAAGTGAATCATTATGAATGTAATTAGCACTGGTTGGTCAGTAATAAGCAAGTGCAAGCAAGCAAAGAGGTACTAATTTACATTTGCTTAGATCTGCGTAGCAGGACTACTCATTAGGCTTTAATTACAACACAATGACTACTCTGAATGATTGCTACGTTTGAACGACAACCTGCCAAAACAACTTCGTGAAACAGCCGTTATGAGATCAGTGGCGTTATTCGGCAAATTTCTCTGGAATCTTTTTCTAAGCTAAATTATTAATTAAACCTGTCTAATTCAATGCCCAGGGGCCTGTTTCACCAATTTACAAATCATCACAAATACAAATACAAACGGATTTCTGTTTCACCAACATGCCAATTCACAAATACAAATACAAACGAAATACAAGTAGAATTTCACAAATACAAACGAAATACAAACGTTCCTGTTTCACCAAAATACAAGTGATTTATTTACAATTCCTTCTAATTTGTGAAATTTTTTTCACAAAGGTCTGAGGCTTTGTAAATTGATTCTATGTTTAGTGTTTCGGTGCGTCTTATGGTGCAAATGTGACTAGGTGAATTAGAAGAGCCTAAAAACACTCTAAAATAAATTTTGCGCTGCAAACGTTCTCCTACCGGCTAAAAATCACGTATTTGTTTGCTCTCACTTCACCTGTTGAAACGGTCGAATAGTCACTCTGGAACAGTAGTGATTGATTTTCAAGCACTACAAACAATACAGAAGCAAAACAAAGCAGTTGTATAGCATGATTATCAGCTTGTTTGCTCTGCTAGCAAAGGCAGACAGATTGGCGACAGTGTGTAAGATCGCTACCTACATATTATTACCTAAATACATACCTGTTACTTAAGCTTATCAGCTGTACACTGACTGACCAGAAAACTTCTTTATAGTGTTGGACATTCAGTAACCGTGAAACCTTGACATTCCCAACTGAAAAGCCTAGCGCATATTCTTCTCCCAAATACAAGTAGTTAGTACTATGTACTGTAGTTTCAGGTGTTCTGAACTATTCACAATGCTCCTGCACCTCCTCATCTTCATTTTATGCGGCTTAATGCATTAGTTAGGGTGTCAAACACCATTCTGCTACTTTTTGCGTTATTTTTCTTCCTCCTCCTTTGTAAATCACTTGTAAAATATTTTCACAAATACAAATACAAAGATTTTTTGGTGAAACAGAATCAGGCCCGTTTGTATTTGTATTTGTAGTTGTATTTGTGATTGTAAAATCTGCTTTGTATTTGTAAATTGGTGAAACAGGCCCCAGCGAAATAACCAATTTACAAACGGTTACAGATCGTCTCAATCAAATACAAACACACAAAAGTTACAGACATGCACAGGCAGTTCACTTCTGTTGTTGAGCATTCAGCGATACAACCTTGGTGCGGTCGAGTGCCAGTATTTTGCGCAGGTGTTTTCTCAAATCCGTGCTCATAATGAATGCAATGCTCGAACCCGACACACAACTGGCGTAGGCGAAAACAAAGGCCCACATGTTGTGAAAATCGTTACACATGCCAATGTTACAGACAAAAAAGTAAAAGAGACTGCTAATGAAAGTGCCGGTCGTGCACAAAGTCAGTGCAACAGCCTGCAAAGTCAGTTTTGCCTCAGATTTAAAGCTGTTGTTGGGTATGAAATTGGTGATTTTGTAGTGAACCTGTTTCCCCACGCAAATTATGTAACAAAATATTGTGCCGCACATAGAACTAATCATGCAAACAACAAAAGCCACAGTTACAACAGCCATTGTCGTGCTACTGGGATCTAGTACCCGAGGAAAGTAGCCAATCGAAGTGTTTTCAAAGGTGTGCTGAAACGTTGAAATGGTTTTCTGTCAGAAAATTTCTGTAAAAATACTGAACAAGATAGATGCAAAGAAACTTACGTGACCGTTTGGATGCAAGAGTAGAGAAGAAACTGCAGCAGCGTAACCATACTGAATGACTGCACATGCAACTGTAATTTTCCATGTCCAGTACTGCAAATAATTTTAGGTTGTCACTTCCTAAAGTCCATGCAAAAATGATTGGCGGTGGCGGAAAAAAGCGATTTTCTCAAAAACTTTCTTCAAGACCCCAAACTTTTTTATATCAATCGATAGCAAATTAAAAGTGCTACTTTTTGCGAACGTCAAATCAAAGGTTCCATGCAGTTTTGTATGTATTTTTAGGGAAAAAGGAATTTTCGGCAAAATCAAGTTTTTATAGAAGAGTCAAATCGACAAGCGGACTCCAGATTCTTATTCTACGTGCAATTGCGAGTTCGCTGATATATACATGTTTGGGGATTTTCAAATTAGTTTTCGGGAAAAAACGCGTTTTTCGGAAGGGTGTGCGAGTCAAAAAATTGTCTGCGATCCGTTTTACTATGGAAAATTGCCCAACGTTCTTCAAATTTGACCCAAACGGTATAAACGGCCTGAAAACCGGCTCATATTCACGAGTCAAACTTAATTTTGGTCCATAGAATCCATTTTTGCAGTCCGTTTGGCGCTATGTAGTCGCGTTTTCCAGTTATTTTCATTTTAATTGTTTTTTGCAAAATTTTGTCTGACTGGAGCTGCTACTGTGAGTCTCTTCAGATGTTGCTCAAAATGTAACTCCTGGGGTAATTTTAGATGGTGAATTCATTTCTGTCACCTAGAACTCCGTCAGGTTACTGCAAACCTAACTTTCGAGCACCCCCTATTTGGGTTGATATTTTAGCAATCTGTCTTTGACATCTTTGCACCAGTCAAAGTTGATGGTCAAATGGGCCATTTTTGGCAATTTCAGTCAACTTTGATCGGTCATAACACTGCAACCTTTCCAGCTAGAACAGTAACCAAAGTATTATTAGAGTTATTGAAGACTCTAGAGTCGATTTATGTGCTTATCTTATCATCCACGTTATGAAGGAAGCTGATTTTAGCTGTTGCGCAAATTAGTATTCAGAGCGAAACTTGCGCAGATTAGGATATACCTTTGGCAAGAACTTGCTTCTCTATAACGTTAGACATGAGGCTGGATTCACTTGATGGCGTAAGCATTAATCAGTGTTCTTTTAACAAGCAAAGATGTCAAAGACAGATTGCTAAAATATCATACCAAATAGGGGGTGCTCGAAAGTTAGGTTTGCAGTGACCTGACGGTGTTCTAGGTGACAGAAATGAATTCACCATCTAAAATTACCACAGGAGTTGCATTTTGAGCAACATCTGAAGAGACTCACAGCAGCAGCTCCAGTCAGACAAAATTTTGCAAAAAACAATTAAAATGAAAATAACTGGAAAACGCGACTACATAGCGCCAAACGGACTGCAAAAATGGATTCTATGGACCAAAATTAAGTTTGACTCGTGAATATGAGCCGGTTTTCAGGCCGTTTATACCGTTTGGGTCAAATTTGAAAAATGTTGGGCAATTTTCCATAGTAAAACGGATCGCAGACAATTTTTTGACTCGCACACCCTTCCGAAAAAACGCGTTTTTTCCCGAAAACTAATTTGAAAATCCCCAAACATGTATATATCAGCGAACTCGCAATTGCACGTAGAATAAGAATCTGGAGTCCGCTTGTCGATTTGACTCTTCTATAAAAACTTGATTTTGCCGAAAATTCCTTTTTCCCAAAAAACACATACAAAACTGCGTGGAACCTTTGATTTGACGTTCGCATCTTGTAGCACTTGTAATTTGCTATCGATTGATATAAAAAAAATTTGGGGTCTTGAAGAAAGTTTTTGAGAAAATCGTTTTTTTCCGCCACCGCCAATCATTTTTACATGGACTTTAGTGCTATGGATTCGCAAATGCAAGGCCGCTGCGTTCAGCGTAGATACTTTTTGTGATCTAGACCTGGAGAAAATCTTTGACACTCAGACTCACCAGCTCAGCCGTAAGCGGCATCAAGACCAAGAAGAAAAGTCGATTGATGGCTACAAACAAGAGGCCAAGAAAGTTGGACAAGAGTTCAAAATATGTGAGAATGGCTACAACAGTTCCGGTCTCTCTGGGCAGAACTTTCAACTGACCCAGCATGGAGAGCGGAGGGGCCACTGCGCAGAAGAGCAGGTCTCCAACAGTCAGAGACAAGAGCAGTTTAAAAAATGGAAAGTTAAAGAGAGCGCTCTTGCGAAAACGGACCAGAACACAGACCAGAGCTACGTGCACTGGCACCGACGCCATTTGCACAGCTACACTGCAGCTGTAGATCAAGAGCACAGCCAAGCTTGTCATTCTACTTTTCAATTGCTATAGCTCTTCGCGTCTTGACTATCTGAGTTAACGAGCTTTGGAAGGGAGCATTAGTTTGTGTTGATGATTGTCTGTTTCTGAACTAATTTGCTTGGCGAATAGCCGCTAGATAAATAGCTTTAATTTGTTCTGAACTTCTCTGCACCTGTCGAACCAAGTGATATGGCGTACATATTGGATGTTTATTTCCATGTAGCAGGGGTCTCTTGGTCTCAAACCGACGTATGTAGGACAGGCCTCCAGGTCGGGACCCCCGAAACCATTAATCGTAACCAGATTCCATATTTGCTGTCAATACTTGCGACATCTGAAAGTCCCCCAAGCGAAGAACTCAGCAACATGTTTGCCCCATGTATTGTACATGTGCGTTGCAACAAAGATCTAACTTATTATAAGATCTACAGTATGCTAAAAATTGCTAAATATTGAGATAGAGATACACAGGCCGCCATCAGCGGGTCCGGTGGTCGTAATAGGCCGAAATACGTTGGACCATCCAGCGTGGTACTTACTTACTTACTTACTTCCAGCTTACTAATTGGAGTTGAATGCTAAAAATTGATGTCTAAGCTGTACTTTTAGAGTAGTTTAAGAAACTTTCATTGAATTTCATTTTTGGAAAAAATATTTTTTTGCAAAATGTGGCATTTTTAATCTTTGAACGCAAATATTTCAGTGTTTGCCGTCCGGCAGCCCATATTGGTTTACACCGGCGTGTAGCGAAGATAGAGCGCTACAATAATCTGAAATAAAAAGAACGGTCTAGGGGTGTTCCAGACGAATTATGCCCCCCGAGAGGGTGACGGAAAAATATTTTTTTCCAAAAATGAAATTCAATGAAAGTTTCTTAAACTACTCTAAAAGTACAGCTTAGACATCAATTTTTAGCATTCAACTCCAATTAGTAAGCTGGAACATGGAGTTGAAAATTTTTGCGCACAGTGAAACATGCAAAATGTGGCATTTTTAATCTTTGAACGCAAATATTTCAGTGTTTGCCGTCCGGTAGCCCGTAATGTTTTACGCCGGTGTTGTATTAAATAATCCTATCGTTAAATAATCCTATATAGGATTTTTTAACGTTAAAATTTCCTATATAGGATTTTTTAACGGTTATGGGCCTGTTACATTTTCCTATCCCCGTGAAATAATCCTATTGCCAGAGTAATGGCGATAATATGGTTCAGGTTCATTTTCAGGTTACTTTCAAACCCTGACTAAGGTTTTCGTGTTACTTTGAAACCCTAAAGAGGGTTTTCAGGTTACTTTCAAACCCTGATTAGGATTTTCAGGTTACTCTAGAAGCCCTAAACAGGGTTTTCAGGTAACTTTGAAACCCTAAACAGGGTTTTCAGGTTACTTTCAAACCCTGATTAGGATTTTCAGGTTAATCTAGAAGCCCTAAACAGGGTTTTCAGGTTATTTTCATACCCTGATTAGGGTTTTCAGGTTACTTTCAAACCCTGATTAGGATTTTCAGGTTACTCTAGAAGCCCTAAACAGGGTTTTCAGGTAACTTTGAAACCCTAAACAGGGTTTTCAGGTTATTTTCATACCCTGATTAGGGTTTTCAGGTTACTTTCAAACCCTGATTAGGGTTTTCAGGTTACTCTAGAAGCCCTGATTAGGGTTTTCAGGTTACTTTGAAATCTTAAATAGGTTTTAACACTGGTTATAAAGCCTAGAGAGGGTTTTTAGGTTGATTAGAAACCCTAAACAGGGTTTAAGAACTGCATTAAAATCACCATATAGGGTTTTTCTAATCTTATAACAGGGTTTTTAAGGCATTTTTAATGCAAAAACAGGGTTTTTAACGCTTTTTCGGTCCAAATAGGGTTTTATAGCCATTTTTCGCAGCAGAATCCCCAAAAAAGGTCGACAAATCCCACCTTTGGACCCGAAAAAAGGTCGCAAAACCCACTTTGGACTTGGTCCTAAAACCCTATTTGGGATTTGAAAAAGGTCCCCACCACACGGAAAAACCCAGTGACATGTATGAGTTGGCTAGTCCTAGTCCAAAAAGGACAAAAAGTTACAACAACAACAACAACTTTGGTGCTTCATGCTTGGCGTCGAAGTAAGCTTTGTACTGTATGAGATGAGCATAGATAAAGATGAGCTGTATGATAATTTTGGACCTGCGAAACAGCATCTACACTTGCGCGTGTCTATTCCATTTCCGCATGCTCACTACCGATTAGACAATGTCACAGCTTTCATAGGATTATTTAACGGCAATAGGAATATTTTACGGCACTCGGCCCGTTAAAAAATCCTATATAGGATTTTTTAACGATAGGATTATTTAACGGAACACCGGCGTGTAGCTAAGATATAGCGCTACAATAATCTGAAATAAAAAGAACGGTCTAGGGCGGGTTCCAGACGAGTTATGCCCCCCGATAGGGGGACGAAAAAAATTTTTTTTCCAAAAATGAAATTTAGTAAAAGATTCTTAAACTACTCAAAAAGTTACGCAAAAACCCCGTTTGTTAGGTCTGAATTCCGATCAGCAAGTCAGAAATTCGATTTCGAAATTTTGGTCCCATAGTTAAGCGGGCCGATTTTTAGAAGGCCATATCTCGAGCGTGGAGCGTCGAATCTGGAAATTCTTTGCGGTGGTTACATAACCTATCAAGACGTATTAGTCCTCCAACTTTGAGCGCTCCATGACAAAGTTTCATTTTTGAGGTCTGAATACACAGACTCGATCGGTTCAGAGACTGGCTCTTAAGACAGTCGCAGCCGATTGATTAAGGAAAAACTCGGCATTGAACAAATACGGAGTCTAACAACAGAGACTGTCCTCGCATCAAGAACGGAGCTGAAAAAGCTAAGCTTGAAAATATGCAGGAAGTTTGAAAGCATAGAAATGGAAGACACAGTTTACTGGGCAGGGTTCGTTATAAGAGCTGGTATGCGTCGGTCCCAGATTCATTGTTTTGTTTTGTTTTGTTTAGTGTGTTAACTAACCATGATTTCTACTAGGACAGGTATAAGTGGCAGCAGACCTGCAGGAGCCAGCGAACCTTCACTACTGACCGCCGCCGAGCCATCGGTAATAATATCATTCAGAGGAACACCATCCGAATGCAGCAGTCAAGCAACCTCAGTCAGCAGCCAAGCAACCTCGGCCACCTCGTCTGTAGCATCGACGACCGCAGGAGTCCAAGCACCACCAGGCAGGGCACCAGCAGCTCCTGGCGGCGGCGGAGGTGCTCTGGTGTCTACCTATGTCCGACCCCCCACTAATCAGCAAGGCGGTATCGTACCTAATTATGCGCCGCAACAACATGCGCCAGCTGCCAGCAGTGGAGGAGGCGGAAGACCGGGCGGAGGAGGAGGTGGCCCACTTATTTCAGAATACATGAAGCATCCGGCCGCGAAAACTGGTCAGCTATCTGATTACTTGGTTCCTAACTGATGAGTTGTTGTCATTATGTATTTGCTTGCCTTGCATGTTGCTAGATTGTGTACTTGTGAAAATAAATCTCATTCTCTTGAGTTCAGAAACAAAACTGATGCAAAAGCATAATAGCAACACAACAGATACATAATGGCGCTCAGAGGCGGATTTATTCTTCTGCCAGTCCGATCACACTGGCACTTTATCAGCCCGCTATACCTCGCCATTTTGCTTTTTGCGGACCGGCAATCCATTACGCAAAAATCTAATCGCGGCGTGACAAAGTTCCAGTGCCATCGGAATGGCAGAAGCATAAAGTTGTACGTATACGATACTGATTGGGTGGCATGATGCTTTACACCTCACGTTTCGTTTATATTTCAGCTGCAGAAACGGTTTGTAGTTGTTTGCCTTGATCAATAAGTTAAAGCTGTTTGAGTAAATCAAATAAAGACAAAGCATTTGTGGGCTATGCGGCGCTCTTCTTCTCTCTAACCAATTTTATGTTGGGCTTAGTTTTACGACACTGAGCCAACTACATAACCAACCGACAGCTTTTCAATGGCCAAATGACATTCCCCATACAAATGTTGCCGCCATATGTTGGCCGAGCCCATATGCTCCCATGCCCTCCCGTCTGGCTCACTGGACTTCTCTACTATGTCTCACCTTAACCCCGGCATTGGGTAGTTTGGTTGATTCAACTGACAGCCTCACGGTGAATGGATCAAAGGAAAAGGGCGTTTCCTGGGCACTGGCGGTTGTGTGGGTGGTGGCTCTGACTTCGTTTCTGCTTGTGCTGGCCGTTCTCGTCTACGTCTGTTTCTGCTTCGGATGCTGGAATTGCAGTCAAACTGTTCAATCGGACACAGTCAAAGCCAAGGAAGAACACCAGCTCTCATCAAAGCCACCCGACACCCAATCGAACCTTTGTAATGACGTAGCAGAGGTGGCGCTAAACGCTGCTCTCGAATAGACATTCCAGTGGCGTACCCAGGAGGTGTAGGGTGTGTACACCCCCTTTGCGGTTGAGGTAGGGAGGAAAAATTAGACAAAAATAAGAGAAATGAATTAATTATGTACTAAAACTGTCTATTTTATACTCAGAATGCGGTTTAAATTGCGTTTTTGAAGGCTAATTTCTCAAAAATTTCTCGCCCTGGTCGAGCAGTAGCTCAACCAGGCCACTTTAATCTACTAAAACTTGTAATTTCTGTCAATTTCAAGCTCAGAATGCGTTTTTTGCGTAACACGTTTTTTGAAGGCTAATTTTGCGAAATTTTCTCGTCCTTGTTGGGCAGCAGCCCAACCAGGCAACTTCAAAATTTTACACCCCCTTTGCAAAATCCTGGGTCCGTCACTGAGACATTCTACCTACTGTGTACTAAACCTAGTCCAGTTGTCACGTGTCTGTCTTATGTCCTGCGCTATTTTTGAAAAGGCTTGGTGCGAAATACATGATAAACTGTAAAGAACAACAGTTCGAATGCTGATTTTGATGCCTACACTACAATCCAAAACGGCAGACAAAAACAAAGAAATACGTTTATTTTATGCCAACGACATAAGCGAGTGTACAACCTTTTCAATTAATCACACAGTTCCCGTCGTATTTTGCAGGCATGCACTGAGTGCAACAGAAGGGCCTAAAACGGACGATCTATAGTATAAATTTAGTGGCTGAAATATATAATAAATCTATAGTATAAATTTAGTGTCTGCACGAATTTTAGTGGCACCGATTTTTTTTCCTGGCTTTGCATTTCTACTACAGTATGCAGACAAAGGTCGTCTAGAACATATGTGTAGAACAGATTCGTAACTAACTCACTAAGCCAAGCATTCCAATTGCTATAAAAGTCATTGTCCATTCATAGCCAGCATACTGTACCGCAATCGATCCAAACGTAGGCCCAAGAAAAGCCCTGTAATGACCGATCTGTGGCAATAAATATTTCGAGAAAGGCCATGTTATACCCAAATGCTAGAGAAGATTGCATCAAACCCGAAATCGCCCCATACGTTTCCAGACAGTCAGGCAGACCGTGATCTCTAAGAATAATCTAATTTAGTGTCAAACAGTGTACGTACGTACAACCGCGCAGTACTTACAATACTAGCATGAGTGCTGTTTGATAAGTGGGAATATAGATAGCAGATGCAGCAATACCCGCTACACCCAGACCCGAAGCTATCACGAACAACTTCCTAAAACACGAGAACTACAATAGGTAGGCATCGTCGATCAGTACCGGAATTTTCCGTATAAACGTCCCCCAAATAGTCGATTCAGATATAGCGCCCATAGGGCGGTTATTCAGATGAAACATTTTCTCTTAGAAGACATAAAAATATTATGAAAAACGGAGTTAAAGCCTCAACAATCGGGACTAAAAGCATGACTTTCAGAATAGAAACGCGACGTTATCAGTTTTTGTCGAAAAATCAGTCCAAAAAATTCAAATCAGAGACAGGCAGTTCTCTGCCTGAGAGCAGTTGCCATTTCCAAACAAGCGCCCATAGTACTTTTCAAATAAACGCCCCTTTGCGTCTATTCAGATTAGAAACCATAAGAAGTTGTAAAAAGTGCTAAACCTAAACGCATGCCCATGGGCTCATTTAGGGAAAAAGCCGGTAGGCAGAGCAATGAAAGAAGCACTTAGGCAGGGGAAGAACTGGACTGGGACCGACGAGAAGCATTGCCACACAACTGGCTAGGGCTCCAGCAGTCATAATTGTCATCGGTTGATTGCTTTTGTCTGCCAGATAGCCCCACAATGGCGCAAACAAGGTGTACGTCCCTGTGCCCAGCAGGATCAACAAACCTACACCCGCTGCACTCACATCAAACTGCAACAAAACAACTACATAATTTGTGCAATACATTCTTAAAGTAGATCTTATTACTTTTACATTTCAATCTCTCCCTTGTTTCGTTTACTATTTCAGATTTTCAACTTCTTGTTTTATAGTCGAAACTTGAAGTTTTGGTAATTTTACTAAAACTTTTGCTGACTACAAATTGACTACTAACTACGATTACATATTCAAAATCGATAATTTTTGAGACCAGGACTACAGTTTAGACTTTGCAAAAGAAATAGGTCTGTCTGATCAAGGCAAATAAACTGAGAAGAACTTGCTTACTTTTTGTACATGGAGGGAAATGGTCGGTATTTGCATTGATACTGTAGAGACGCATGCCATCATGGCGAAGGCTACAATAACAACGGAGGGAATCTTGAGCAATTGCAGCATACTGCCTTTCGGCTTTTCATCGTACTGCTCTTCTTTCCGGGCTAAATCAACGCACTGTAAAACCATTTACGGTCAGTAGCATCTCACGCTTAGGTGGCTCCAATGCGAATACAGCCAGTATCCACACAAGTAGAATGGTAAATCCGATCAGAAATAGAGGCAATGCGAAGCCGCCAACCTTAAACCGAATTATAGACAAAGGCGCGTTACGTACGTAGGTACGTAGTAGTAGCAGTAGGCCGAGGAAGCCGAGATTGGCCGCCTGGAATCTAAGAGTCATAGCTTTATTGGCCGTAGATCAAGCGGTCCTAGTCCCTAGAAAAGTTTGCACAGAGCACTGTTGTTTGATTGGATTTTGAAAATGTGTACGTGTATGTGTATGTGTATGTGTATGTGTATGTGTATGTGTATGTGTATGTGTATGTGTATGTGTATGTGTATGTGTATGTGTATGTGTACGTGTATGTGTATGTGTATGTGTATATACAATCACTGGCACATGTGTATGATAATTTATGTATACAAATTCAGAAAAATATTGAGTATTTTTGTGTATTTATGTGTCTGTGTATCGTACAGAAATGCAAATTTTTGAGCAAGAAATACTAGAAAACTATATCTCTCATAGTCAACTGTTTTAAAATTTGGATATCTTTGAAGTTGAGTTACTTAGAGCCATTGAAAAACTTTAAGAGGATTTTTAGTCTGTCAATACAATAGAAACAGGAAGATCCTTGAATTCCGTTGCACACTTTATCGAATTTTGGTGATCACATACACAAAAATACACATTTCCAGTACTGTTTGTGTATGGTAATGTGCATCGGAATTTTCAATGTCTATGTGTATGTTCGGCCGTTTACTGTGCTTTCGGCCGTTTACTGTGCTTCGGCCGTTTACTGTGCTTCGGCCGTTTACTGTGTTTCGGCCGTTTACTGTGTTTCGGCCGTTTACTGTGCTTGCATGGTGTAGGCTATAGACGAGAATAAACTGTACTGTATGTGTATACACTTTGAAAAAACTGTGTGTATTTTTGTGTATGGTAAATGTGCATGTGTATGATGCACAGGCAACAGTAACACAGACAGAGAGGCTTGACGACAGAGCGGATGGAGCTCAGTGTCGAGGAGTCAAAGAAGAAAAAAAGTTGTCAGGGTGCACGTACCTGGTACAAAAGTCCTCCAGCTACGGGACCGAAAGCGTAGCCAAGTCCGTTGGCGAACTCAAAGGCGGCCTAAAACAAGAAACTGAGTTTTGCTGACGGCTTCTGCCCTTGTACATGAACAGAAAGGCGCCTTTGCACCATTGTCCTCGCTTCTCTGCCCGGAAAGGAGCGGCCGATTTCGGCCAACGACGCCGTCACATAGGCTGATACGCCAACAGCTTCGACCAGTCTGATACCTATCGCCAATACGAAGAAGGTAGTGCCCTCTGGCGACCACTGCAGAAAACTAGAACGCCATTTATTTTGGTACTTTGTTATGGGAGAGTCGAAACGCACCCGAAGATAAAGGTGCAGATGCCGTAGATAAGCAAACCCATACAGATGAGGAATTTGGTGCCAGTCAGGGGAACTCTGGGTCCCCAGAACCAGCCGAAGACCGAACACGCCAACTCGTAACTGCCGAACATAATACCGACTTTTGTAAGATCGTTTCCTTTGTGTTCGGCCTGTAAAGTAATCAAATGAAACATTGTAGCTACAGTAGTTACTAAGAATATCCTGGGCAGTACTTGTTATGGTTGTTGTTGTTAAAATTCCGCTGCCCTTTCGGACAGCTCAGGACACCTCATACCCTAGTTGGGTCCTTCAACTGGGTAGTCCTGCACAACAACCCTTCCCATAGCTGGCATCAGGTGCAACGGCAACTTTATGTCGACTACTTCCAGTCGCTTCGACCGGTTTTGAACCCACAAACAACCGCTCTCGCCGATGCCGGTACTAAGACAATCTTGGTAGATAGTAGAGTTAACTCAACCGAAGTTTTTCTAAATTCGCTCAACTTTTCAAACATGAGGGCTTTTTTGCAATACATACATAATACCAAGAACAAATAACATCAAGAACGCTCCATTCAGGTACTTGCGGCAGTCAGCTGAGCTATAGTGCTGCAACATAATTACCTACGTGCATTAATTCCGCAATGATGTGGCTTAGCCGCCGGTCGAGTGCAGCATTCTTGATTTTGTTCTTGATCATATACCATTACCATTATTCTTGATCTTAATAGAGACATCGTTACGTTACCTCATTAGGAAAAAAGGGAGCCGTAGAATCGTAAGCAGCCGAGGTGACAAAATTGCCCAGAATAACGACGGCTAGAATAATCTTCTGTGAGTTACTGAGACCTGGGGAATCGGCTGGTTGTTGAGAACTGTGGTCGTGCTCCATATCACTGGAATCGTACAACGGCGGCCACTCATGCAGCAGACATGTCTGCACAGCGGGTACGCCGCATAATAAGCTTTTATGCTTGCCACTACTGTGCCACGGTATTGTGTCAAGGCTGGTTATTCCCCATTCAGACAAACCCGCCATTTGTTAGCACAGCTGTTTTAAAACTGGAAAGCTCTATAAAACTTATTAAAAATCCCATTCACATTTCCTTACAGTCACTAAAGCCTAAATCTGCCTTAATTCGATGAAGTTTTTTTTCGCCAAAATATGAGTTTTTGCCTTTTTGTACTGCAACGTACGTATTGTACGTAGACTAGACACAGATATTCAGTGCAAGCTAGAACGGGTGTAGTCCACATTGGAAAAGCTGGTCAAAGGCTACTAGACCACAGGGACTCGTCTAAAGATGTACTCAATAGTGTAGGAAACAATCGCCCAGCAACTTTTCTGTAGGGCGACACATTTGTAATATACGCACCAAAACAGAGCCAAATTGACATTTTCAGGGATTTATCATGTTTCAGTCACCAGGCGTCAGCCTGAAATGGGTGTTATTCCATCAATAATTATTTAAAAATATCTGTTAAAATAGAGCTCAATCGAAGACCAACGGTGCATGCCCGGTACCGTTGCTTGGTACAGTATTGTATTTTCAGAATGTGTATGTGTATGTGTATGTTCATCGAATCGAATACTCATCGAATGGTATGCTAACCACTAAAGCTGTGCAGAAAAAATTTTTGAACACCTTTTGTTGAGTTTTGGTTCCAACGGCAACAAACGCACTCTGGAATATACCTGGCACCAGCTAGAACAGAAGAGCACGGCGCCCGGAGGCGCTATTTACGGATAAACGCGAACGAATGAAAGAGCGATAAATAAGAAAACCGACTAAATATCGGCCTGTCGAACAGCCTATTATTAATAAAGCAATAAAGACGGAACTATGAATAAAGTTTATAAAGAGAACCAGCGCAATAACTAACAAGAGAAGGGCATTGGTCGGCAATAACTAAATAAACAGTAGATCACTAGCTAAGGTCCGTCACTGCCAACACAACACAAACGAGCGGAAACGGCGGGGCGTGGCCTTTTGGGTGCATCCGATAGCCGCATCCAGCCAATGAGCGTGCGACAGCGTACGTCCGCTCGGTACTGCCACTAATGGGAATGGCTTCGGTGCGTCGTAGGAATTGGCGCTCCGGGGGCATAGAACAGAAGTAATTAGTACACGATTACAGAATTTTGTTTGACCAACTCATGCCTAACTTTTGTTAGAACATTAGCTTAGCAGGGTTTTCGTATAAACCATTATAACGATTTATCGAAAAAAATGGAGTGGCATTTTATGGCAATTTCGAAGTTTTCGGTGAATATCTTGCTAACTATGATCTGGAAACGGGAGCACCAGAATATGAAAGGCAATTGGAACAGCTACAAAACCATATCAGAGTCGGGATCCTAGCTTAAGAAACGAACGAATGGTAATCGTTTGAATGGAGGGTGTCAGAGCTATTAAAATGACACCAAAAATTGCTGCCGACCCAAGTTTGAGGGGGTGTAGCACCGGTTCCAGGCGGTTGCTGGTAGCCGGGCATGCACTGTTGGTCTTCAATTGAGCTCTATTTTAACAAGTATTAATATCAGCCAGATCCGTGAGATGACCCTGCTTGCCCGCTCTCTTGGGCACCCAAGCTAACTTTCTCGCAAAATGCATGTTAACGTACCCAAACAAAAGTCCGTGAGGCGACCTTACATAAAAAGACGCGTGACATTTGCGAGAAACTAACGTCTAGACTAGCGAAGCGAAGTGATCCTAAATGGAGAACTTTGTTTGTGCACCCATTTTTTAAACCACAAACAACTACGAATGTACATTGTATAATCGACCCAAAACGCATTTTTAGCTTTTATGTATGAAGAACGTACAACATGGTAATGGTGAATGAAGACATAAAAAATTGTTCAGCAAAGCAAGGCCACGTCACCGGTTTAGTAGAATAAGCTGTAAGAAAGAATGCTAGCTGCTAATTCAGTTTCAGTCTGCTAACCGGTGCCATCGCCTATATCAAACGATTGCTGTCACAGCAAATAGCGCTTTGATTCAGGAACACAGAAAGACAGAAAACTGATCAGTGAGTCAGTGAGTGAGTAGCGACACCTGAGGGCAGTGTCCGGTGCCCAGCAGACTAGAAGTGAGAGCCACACCCCATCCAGTGGCGCGTTCGCCGCACTCTACTTGGCTGGCCATGTCAACGTGCACCCAGGCACAGTCGCTGTCGAAGTTTATGTGAGCCGCAATGAACAGTGCCGCTATGACTGACGGAGGACCCTGACGCACCCACTTTACCTATTTACGAAGAACCTCACACAACCAACCGCACCTGCATCTTGCCCAGATTGGAATTGCGCATGTCGGCCACGGGACTACTGAGGTCGGAGAAGAAGAGGTCGGGGGCGTAGGGCAGCGGATGCACCATTTCACCGCATTTCCTACCCGCCGCGCATGCCTTGCTCTCCCATTCTTCGCTGTTGGTCACCTGAAACAACCGACCCCTACTGTACACCGTCACAGGTCTTACATGCGCACACGAACCAGGGCAGCGTGCAGCGCACCGGTAGCAGTTCTTTGAGCGCCGGTCAGGGTTGCCATGTCCATGATGAAAGACGCCTGAAATGCAAAAGGTTGAGTAGCAAACATGTACTAGGGGTTTAGTAGGTTACCCCTAGATAGAAAGGCCAAACCCACATCACCGCCCCTAGAGACACTTTAGCTATTCCCGACTAAAATTACAAGTATTATTCGCAGTAGCGGCTCCAGAACTAACGAACTGGTAATAAACTGTCTCAGAAATCACTAATTTTTAGCTAAAAATGCCTTTGGAAACTGAATTTGGCGTTTCCACTTGCTGATATTTAAGATGCATTTTGCGAGAAAGTCAGCTTTGGTGCCGAAGAGAGGGGGCAAGCAGGGTCATCTCACGGATCTGGCTGATACTTATATCTGTTAAAATAGAGCACAGTCGAAGACCAACGGTGCATGCCCGGCCACCAGCAACCCCCTGGTCTTCGACTGTGCTCTATTTTAACAGATATTAATATCAGCCAGATCCGTGAGATGACCCTGCTTGCCCCCTCTCTTCGTCACCAAAGCTGACTTTCTCGCAAAATGCATCCGACGCAATTTCTGAGAGGATTCAATGTCTCATATGGAAACCTCCCTACTTTGGTCAAGGGCAAGATCATGGATTTAGATATTTCTATGATACTTCAATAGTAATTGATGAAAAACCACGATGTACCAAGTATGAGCCCGATCGGCCCGCATGGGCCTGCTGGCCACCTCCCTGAAGTGACCGGTCCGGAGCGAAATTTGCACATTTCGGCTCCTTCATTCAAGCAATTGTCTCTTGCCACCTTTTGGAGCTACAGTGGCCGTGAACCCATCAAACGATCCAGAATGAGCCGAGGATTACGAATTACGCAGTTAAAAAGATGTTTGCTTCTCCGTACCGCACTTTTGACGCAAAAAGCCGGATGAACACCGAATTTTCTTCGGCCTCCAAAGTTTCATCAACATCTGTGCTCTCTTGAGTCAAATAATACAAATTTGGAGGTCCGTAACTTTTTTCTGAGCTATCGTAGCACAAAAATAAAGCCATATTCGGAATCAGCGGGAAAAACTGCACCAGATAGAGACCATGTTACGTTCCAGCTTGCTAGATCATTTGGTGTATGACAGCAAGGTCCTCAGAAGCAAGTATGTCATGCAGGAGCAAACAGAGTGAAAAGCGGCTATCATTTTCCGAATCAGCGGCAAAAACTGCATTAGGTAATGCCACTTTTATAGCTACAAATCTTAAATATGGCTGATTTCTGTTGACTTTAGAACTACCATCATGGTATACCAAGTGCAGCCATTTGCTTCGAAAATCCTTAAAACGCCCACATGTTCCGAATTAGTTATCGTACAGGAAAAATTTAGTTATTTTCAAAATCAGCAGGAAAAACTAGATAAGAAAAGCTGATTTCTGGCTTAGATTTTTGCTCATACTATTGACAAAAACAGTCTGCCAAGATTTGCGTGCAATGTTGACTTACTGTCGAGATGAGCTCTCGAACTACATGATTACTGTAGATACATACGTGCGTGTGCGTGTTGTAAATGGCAAGCTAGGAAGCCGTATACAGTACTATGCTTAGCGTAAGGTAGAATTATGGCCTGCTGTGCTATAACTAGACTGTGCTATAACTGTACTGACCCGTGTAGGTGCCCATACGTGATTCATTGCTAGAGAATGAGAGACCGAAAAATACGTAGCTAGATAGGAGCTCTCTATAAACCTTCCCTGTTAGGAGTTAGTGTAAATAAAATAGTATTGGAGCACTACCTTTCCCCTCCAACCTCCCTAGGCGGCGCGACATTAATAGGGACGAAAAAGCAGCGCTACAACAACCGGCCAAACGTCGAGTGTCGAAGTATCTTTAACACCCTAGAAGAACCGCGCAATTCTCTACAAAATTTTCTGGTGCCGATAGCCGGGAAGAATTTGGCACTCAAAGATGGCAGAAAGACAGTTGGCCACTCTGAAAGGAAAACGCAGTGGAATTCGAGCTCACGTTACGCGTTGTTTGAACACTGGCACACAGTTGTTGGATACGGCCGACAGCTCTGTTGAGGCTCTAGAAAACGTGCGTGACAAGCTGACGGAATATCAAGCCAAACTGGAAGGCCTGGATCAAGAAATTTCGGCCATAATCCCTGAAGTTGATTTGGAAGAGGAGATCGCCAGAGCCAGCGAAATTCAAATCCAATCAACAGATGTGATCGTTGAGGTATCCAATCGGATTCAAACCATTCGAGAAAGAACTCTAAATCAAGTGCCTCAACTGAATGGTGCAGCCGCCAGCTCCATACAATCTGCTGCCACAGCCTCAAGTGTCTCAAAAGTGTCACCAAAGCTACCCAAGTTGTCAATTGCCAAGTTTGCTGGTGATCCCTTAAAATGGCAGGAATTCTGGGATTCGTTTGAAAGCGCCATTCACACCAACGGTTCGCTGCATGAAGTTGACAAGTTCAACTATCTGAAGAGTCTACTGCAAGGTGAGGCAGCGCGTTCGATTCAGGGAATTTCTGTCACCAACGCCAACTACCAGACTGCAATTGACACCGTCAAAGAGCGATTTGGAAACGAGCAGACTGTCATTTTCGCCCACTTTGACAGCTTTTTCCGTCTGCCTGCATCGAATTCGAATACAGGGCATCTGAGACAAACCTACGATGATTGCGAGCGACATATCAGGGGCTTAGAAGCTCTAGGCATAGACGAAGATAAGTTTGGAATTGTTCTGGTCCCCCTGATGATGTCTAAGCTTCCAGAAGAAATCAGAATCACCCTGAATCGGAAGAATGCTTGTCAAAGGTGGGATCTTGGTCAGTTAAGGCAGCTGTTCAAAGAAGAAGTCATCGCCAGAGAATTGGGGGAAAGAAGGTCTATGAATCAGCAGGTCAGCAAATGGAAAGAAGGTGAGGGCAAGACTGAAGAACAACGGTCTCAGCGGTTTACCACAGAAGCTTTGTTCGCTGGAACAAAAACGGAACAGGGTCGGAAATGTGTGTACTGTGAGGGTGGGCATTTCTCGGATGAATGCGCCCAGTTTCCAACTTTAGAGGCCAGAAAAGCCAAGTTGGGAAATCGTTGCTTCAAGTGCCTGAGGCAAGGCCACACGGCTTCGAACTGTTCTCAGCAGCGGGTGTGTGTTTACTGCAAGAAACACCACCATCACCGAAGTTTGTGTCCAGTGAAGTTCGGAAAACAAAATGGTAGACCAGATGGAAACAAAGACGTGGCTCTATTGTCTCCAGTGACTAGTGCACTGTCTTCCACCAGGAAAGTGTACATGCAGACAGCCAGCTGTATGGTACAGAATACGTCTAAGAAGCGAGTTCTCAGTACAAGAGTGCTGCTGGACATAGGAAGTCAGCGTTCGTTCATCACCAAAGAAGTCATGGAGAAATTGGCCCTGAAACCGAATCGCTATGATGAGGTACCTTTGGCTGTGTTTGGTGCCTCTTCTACGAAAGTTCTGAAGATGCCTGTGGTTCAGCTACATGTGCAACTGCAGGACAGTACGCTAAAGGAAATCGAAGTCAGTGTTGTGCCACAGATCACCTGTCCGATTCAGAAACTACCTGTGGACACTGACAAGTTTCAGGCTCTGAAGGAGTTGAAGCTAGCTGACTCAATCTCCAGTTTCCCTGAGCTCATTACGATTGATCTGCTACTGGGAAATGACTACTACTACGAATTTGTGGAATCTGAGCGGATCAACTTGGAAGAGGGTCTACTGCTTCTGAGGTCAAAGTTTGGCTGGATTCTAACAGGAAAAACGAAAAATGAAGAAACCGGCTGTACGCCTAACCAAGCTTTGCCAGCTTTGTTTTGTGGTAGCTCAAATTGGCCAGCTCAGTTGGATTCGAGACTGGAGACATTCTGGAAGTTAGAAGCAATAGGAGTCAAGGACTCAGCTGATGTGTCAGATGATGACAGAGCTCTGCAAATGTTCAACGAATCTGTACGGTTTGAAGATGGTCGCTACCAAGTGAAGTGGCCCTGGAAAGAAGAGGAACCAGAGTTGTCTGAGAACTACGAACTGGCACATGGTCGACTGAAGTCCCTTGTAAAGAGAATCTCTACAGTGCCTGATCTGCTACGAAAATACGACAGCACAATTCAAGAGCAGCTGAAGTTGGGGATCATTGAAAGGGTTAATCCAGATGAAGGTCAAGGTAGCAGAAAGCACTACTTGCCTCATCATTGCGTTCTGAAAGAAGATCACTCAACTACGAAGCTGAGAATTGTCTATGATGCATCTGCCAAGACAAGAAGATCAGGTCAGAGTTTCAATGACTGTCTGCTACGTGGACCTGTTTTGCTACAAGATCTGTGTGGATTGCTGTTACGTTTTCGAATGAAGAAGATTGGAATTCTCAGTGACATAGAAAAGGCTTTCCTGCAGATCGGCTTGCAAGAACAAGAGAGAGATGTCACCCGATTTTTGTGGCTCAAGAATGCAAAGAAAACGGAGTTAGAAAACAACGTGGAAGTGTATCGGTTCTGCAGGGTGTTGTTTGGCGTGATCTCAAGTCCTTTTCTACTGGCGGCAACAATCAAACACCACCTGCAGATGGCTGGGTCAGAAATCGCAAGTCAGCTGCTACAAGAACTGTATGTGGACAACCTGATTAGTGGCAGTGACTCAGTAGAGCAGGGTGTTGAACTGTATCACCAAGCCAAAGAATTGTTTCAAGCAGCTTCCATGAATCTCAGAGAATGGATCTCAAACTCTAAAGAAGTTATGACTACGCTACCTGAAGCTGAGCGAGCTAAAGGTGAAGAAGCAAAGGTGCTTGGCTTGCGCTGGAATCTTGAAACAGACACTCTGTTCCTGACCAGTCCAAAGACTCACTGCAGTCCAGCGATCTCAAAACGTGTTGTCTTGAGCCTGATCTCTGAAGTTTTCGATCCAGTTGGACTACTCTCTCCTGTAACCATTCAAAGCAAGTTGTTGGTGCAAGAGCTGTGGCGATTGAAAGTAGGTTGGGAGGAACCAATCCCAGAAGACCTACAAACTCGGTGGAAGCAGCTTCAGAATGAACTCGAAGAAATTGGTAGTGTATCTGTGCCAAGATACATCAGCTCTGACCCAGGTTATAGCAAACTGGAGCTGCACTGTTTCTGTGATGCCTCTGCAAAGGCATATGCTGCTGTTGTCTACTTGAGAGTGGAGTGCAATTGGAACGTGTATGTGAATCTGCTGTTCTCAAAATCTCGGCTGGCACCTCTCAAGCAAGTTTCACTGCCAAGATTAGAGCTGATGGGGGTGCTCATTGGGGTCCGATCACTTCAATTTGCGGCCAAGGAGTTAAATCAACGAATTGTCAGAAAGGTGATCTGGACTGACTCCAAGTGTGTGCTCTATTGGATCTCCAGTACAAAGCTGCTGTCAGTTTTCGTGGAGAATCGACTCAAAGAAATACGAAGTTGCCCCCAGACCGAATTTCGTTATGTTTCTACCAGTGAAAATCCTGCAGATCTGCCAACTCGAGGTGTCTCTCTAGTAAACCTGAGCCAACTGCCACTGTGGTGGTCGGGACCTGATTGGTTGTCAGGTGAGCACACTGAATGGCCCAGCATTTGGTCAAGGTCAGATCTTTTGAATGGCGAGGAAAGAAACATTCAAGATGAGCTCAGAAAACCAGAACCAGCAACAGTAGTCAGTGAACCAGAACTCCAGACCGGTCCCTTTGGCATAGATGCAGAAAGGTTCTCCTCTTTGAAACGTCTGCTGCATGTCACCAGTTGGGTGCAACGGTTTGTGGACAAGATACGTAAGAAGACAGTTCAGTCTGGTCCCTTGTCAGCAGAAGAGCTAGAAATCGCGAGGAGGAACTGGGAGCTATCAGTTCAGAACAGTCACTTTGCAGATTTGAAGAATGGTCTCAAGAAAGATCCCAAGAAACCAACTGACTTCCTGCAACTTGGTCTCTACATCGGTAGTGACGGTTTGCTTCGCTGCAAAGGTAGATTAGCCAACAGTTCTCTCCCTGAAGAAACGAAGTTTCCGATTCTGCTGCCAAAGAAAGCGAAATTCACACAGCTCGTCATAAAGGACTGTCACGAATCTCTGTACCATTCTGGCAACCGTCAAACTCTCGCTCAAGTACGACAGAACTACTGGATACCACAAGGACGGTCTAGAGTGCAGCAAGTGCTTCGGGAGTGCCCTATTTGTCGCCGCTGGGAGGGTGGCCCTTTTCGATACCCCCCTCCTCCCCCTCTCCCTAACTTTCGTGTTTCTAAAAGTGCTCCATTCAAATTTACTGGCATTGATTATCTCGGCCCTTTGTTTGTGCGAAATGTTCCCAATTCTTCTGAGAAAGCGGCCAAAAAGGTGTGGATATGTCTGTTCACGTGTTCAGCTGTACGCGCCATTCATTTGGAATTGGTTTCTGATCTGACTGCTGAACAGTTTTTGCTCTGTCTGCGCCGATTTATTGCAAGGCGCGGAAAACCACACCAAATCATTTCGGACAATGCCAAGCATTTCAAGCTTGCGAGCACCAGTCTGGACAAACTATGGAGTACTGTCATGCGAGACCCCACTGTTCAGACTTATGTGTCAAATGAAGGAATCCGGTGGAAGTTTATTGTGGAGTTAGCGCCTTGGATGGGTGGCTTCTATGAGCGGCTGGTCGGAACAGTTAAGCGCGCTCTAAAGAAGTCTGTGGGCAAACTCTGTCTGACTTATATCCAGTTGGAGACTGTTCTTACGGAGATTGAGGCGGTCGTCAATTGCCGCCCCTTAGTTTGCCCTGAATCAGAGTTTGAGGTGCTTCCTGTGCTGACACCAGCGCACTTTCTGTCTCTGAACAACTCCACTGGAATCCCGACGACTGCTCCTCAAGAGACTGACCCAGAGTTCGGTCAGACTATTGATTCTGCTGATCAACTGCTGCAGTCCTGGAAAAACGGACAGAAACTTTTGGACAATTTCTGGTCCAGTTGGCAAAATGACTATCTTCTGAATTTGCGTGAAAGACACTGTGCTCGGCCAACTGGACAGACCGGCTCTGTAGATAACGCTCCTTCCATTGGCGATGTTGTTCTGATCAAAGACAAACTGCCACGCGGTCAATGGAGGATCGGTAAAATTGTTCGCTTGCTCCCCAGTGCGGACGGAATTATTCGTGCGGCCGCCGTACAGCAGGCTAATAAATCCACTTTACAACGGCCGATCAAGCTCTTATGCCCTCTGGAATTCGGCCAAGGCGGCGTACAAAAGCCTAATGATCAAACCGCAGAAGCTGAGAAATCGATTACTCAGCGACCTGAGCGAGAGGCTGCGAGAAAGGCCAAAGCCTGGCTGAAAACTGTCGCTGGGGGAGTGTCGAGATGAGCTCTCGAACTACATGATTACTGTAGATACATACGTGCGTGTGCGTGTTGTAAATGGCAAGCTAGGAAGCCGTATACAGTACTATGCTTAGCGTAAGGTAGAATTATGGCCTGCTGTGCTATAACTAGACTGTGCTATAACTGTACTGACCCGTGTAGGTGCCCATACGTGATTCATTGCTAGAGAATGAGAGACCGAAAAATACGTAGCTAGATAGGAGCTCTCTATAAACCTTCCCTGTTAGGAG